>JAPYYT010001581.1:0-25480 GCA_030522565.1 Ceratosolen corneri | reverse complement strand
TTTTTTTTAGTGAAGTGCAATAGGCAGGCGATAAACCAGTTCATAACCGGATACCAGCAAGAATCCTGGGCTACATAACAAAAATCCCAGAATTACCAGCTGATATTTGACTATGAAACTAGACAGCGGTGTGTGTTTGTATTTGTGCTTTCGCATATATTTACTTAAAAAATTTTTAAAATTTTTTATCGTTTCGCATGATATTCTTTTTAATAACCGCAAGATCTTTTATGCCTCTGTAGATTAGTCACAGAACGCAGCCTCAAAGAGAAAAAAAAGATATTACTCAGTCCAAAAATAGCGTGGCCAATCCGAGTGCGTATGTTGAATTTCGCTGATCTTTAATGATTTTCTTGAAAAAAGTGCAATTAATAAGAAAATAGTTACAGCATTGGAGACAATAGTTTGGAAACAAATATTTTGAGAACAGAATGCATAACACTTATAAGAAATTTCTCTTTTAGTATTATAAATATTACTAAGCAATTTTCTAGAGTATTATTCTCAATTATTAAGATTATTAATTGTTTAAGATCGAAAGCCTGTATTTATTTTGCGTCTTATGATTAATGTTTTGTATCGTATTCTTATTTAAACTTCTATATGGATATTACAACAGCAACTTCAGTCAATCAAAATATCAAAAAAGATATTCTATAAATGCTTCATTTTTACAGGAAGGCAGATATTAATAAGAAAAGAAATAATAAAATTAATAAAAGCGCCAAATTAAAAACTATTACACAAAGCATGCAAGTAGTTAGAGATAAGATGCGACCAATAATTAACAAGAAAAATTAATAATCGAACCTTCTTGATTGAGTTGTTCGATGCGCTCTGACTTCTTTTCCAATTGATCTGTCAATCTCGAGGCCGCGCATAGACATTCTTTAGCTTCTGTCAATTGATCCTTGAAAGAAATTTGTAAAATTTAATTTTATTTGAATGAAAAAAGAAAAGAAAGCGAAATTTAATATTCAAATAAAACAAACTCTTAGATTAATAATCTCATTGGTAAGATCCTCCTGTTTTTTCAAAGAATCTTGAAGTTGAGTGTAAAGCTTCTCTTTTGCAGTTTGAATATCCTTTTCTTTATCTGAAATTGCAATTGTATTATGTTAAAAGATATGTTTTCGAAAATTCATTATGAATTTTTTTATTAAAAATCTAAAAACACATCTATTCTAAAATAACCATTGCATATTAAACGATTAATACAAATAATATTTTATAAATTAAAATTTATGCCTACTTTCATAGTCGACAATAATTCTAAATTTAAATAATCATCCAAATTTATTTCTATTCTCGATTAGGTCTCTCCACCTTACCTTCTTGGCATTAAAATTTAGGCAAAATTAAAAATGTGAAAGTATTGTAACGTACCTCTCTGGAACTGTTCCAAAACTAATTGTAAGTTAGTAAGTGACGCGGTATAAGATAGGACTTTATCCTCTGCAGATGAAATCTTATTTTGAAGATCATCTCTTTGTTGAACAATTAGAGTAAGCTGCTGTTGCAGAGTTTCAACCTGTTGATTGGCCCTAATACTAGCTGACGTATATATGGTCGAACTGTTCTTCAACGTTTCCTCCACCTGCATTAATCTTGATTCCAATTTTTTCTGAATTTCTTCGGATTGCACGGCTTCTTCCATATAATTTGCCTCGATTTCAACAAGATGATTCCTCAACCTCTCAACTTCTTTTAGAGCAATTACCTCCTTGCTTTGAGACTCGTTTAATTGCTCCTGGAGATACCTGATGTTTGATTGGTCTTGAAGAATCGCAGCTTCCATTATCTTGTTCTTTTGCTCTAGAGAAGAAACTTGATTACACAAGAGTGTGTGTTCAACGATGCCGCAACGCTCCTCGTAATTATTTGTCTCCTCGATATTTTGAAGTCTTTGCTTTACTACCTGCAGTTCATTTTGAGTCCACAATAGCTGCGCTTCCTTTTCTTGCAATGTCGCTGAGTTGGCATCTTTTTCAGCAATTAACTTCTGTAGATTAGTGGTTTGTTCATGCAATAATTGCGTAAGTCTCTGAATTTCCGAGTGATATTTAAGGCTCTCGTTGTGCTTATCTTGCACAAGTTTAATGAGTTCGTCTCGCTCATTGTTTAATGTGTTAAAAGATGAATTCATTTGAATTATTTCATCGTCTTTTGAACTTATTAACTGTGATAAATTTTCGACTGTTTCTCGAGCCATTAAAGCCGATTCCTTATCTCTCGCGACTGTTACTTTTAAACTTTCAATCTCTATCGATTTCTCAGACATTTGATCCAGAAGTTGCAAATGCTCTTTATTGAATAAAGGATCCGTGGAAGCTGTATTTTCTATCTCTATTGAATCCGTATTGACTTCGGCATCGCATTTTTCTACCAATAATTCATTTAATTTCAACTTTAATCTTTTATTTTCGTCCGTAACAGAATTTAACTGCTCAACCTCCGTTTGATATTTTAGAATTAATTCTTTTTGAACGTTATTTTCAGCGTCTTGTAACTTTTGCCGTTGATTATATTTTTCAATTTGCTCTTCTGCTTTTTTATTCTCCTCTTGCAAGTATTCTACCATGGGTACTGTATCTTTTAGGAGTTTATTCTCATTCTCTAATGACGAAACATAATCATCCGTATATATTGTAGCATTGTTACTAGTACGATTTTCATTTGAATTAATCTTCTGTTGCTCTTCAAAATCTGCAATTACCTTTTGACATTTTGTATAAATACTCTTACATCTAATAATATTACTATCAATCTTCTTGTACAGATTCATAAGAATCGCACGTAAATCCTTGGTTTCCTTCATTCCACTTATATCACTATCATTTGTTACGTCAATGGTATTATTCATCTCAATGGTGTGCAAAGGTACGTTTTCTATCTGACGATTTGCGTCTTCTATGTCTAATTTCATTTCCTCCATGATATCTGTTATTTTTAATGATTCTACGAGCTGGCTTTTCAAAATCTTAATAGTGTCGCTAAGCCTTATATTTTCTACAAAATTTGCTTGCAACAATTCATTCGAGTCATTTACTCCTGTACTTATCAATGTCCCTTCTAACTGTACTTCAGACTTGGATAAGTCAACATTATCAATTTCCTGGTTTATGATTTTTACGGTATTCAACTTTGTACACATATCTGATTCAGATTGATGCAGAACACTAATCTGTTCCTGCAAAGATTCAAACTCTTTTTCAAGAGAGAAAACGCACTCTTCGCTTGCTTTGATTTGTAATGGTAAATCCTTTGAGTGTTGAATTTCCACAAGCAGCATCTCGATTTTTTTCTGCATATTTTCGCAATTGGTTTCCAATGAATTTCGCAGTTCTTTGGTCTGTTCAAGTTCAATAGTTTGTTTGTTGAATTTGCATTCTAACGTTTCGTATCCCAACTTTAAATCGACAAACTCTTGAGCCAAACAAGTAAATATTGATTGGCTCTTATTATCGCTAGGAATCTTAAATGAAATATTCTTAAGAATGTCCACTACTTTTTCAATTTCAGTTTCTATATTCAAATCCTTATTGATTTCCAAATCAATTTCAGTTTGCTTGTCCTCCGAGCTTAAATAGATTTCTGTTCCTTTGTCTGCCTTGGAAAGTATAACTGTTTGGACAATAGAATCCGATGTTGCTTTGACTAATGATCTTTGAAGCTTAGTTAATTGTTGCTCCAGTTCTTGTTTTTCACATTGAAGGTTTTCTAATTTTGATATAACTTCATTATGTTCAACATATAAGCATTCGTATGCACTTTGAAGAGACTGATGTTTTTTTTGAATCTCTTCTTTTATTGCTAAAACACGTTCTGAAAAGAATTTTTATATTATTCATATTAAACAGAATAAAATAATTATTGATACGTGATTGATACTTATTTGTCTTATTTTAGTTAATGTTTATTAAGGTTTTGTATGTTTTTGATATTGCAAATCTATTGCATTGCAGTTATCATCTTTATAATAGCTGATTTTACAATTAACATGTTAATAATTAAATCTTAGTTAAAACATAGCTTAATGACAGCTTACGAATAATTTGGACTTTTGGGAAACAATAATGTATCTCGATTAATAAATTAATATGAATGATGTTCATTAAGTAGTAGAACAAAAATAAGGATTATAGGCGTTTAAACGAGTATGCATTGTACGTATTCAAGATTAAAGATATTTTGCCCATGTTGTAATCTTTTACACTAATTATCTTAATAGTTATAAAATTATTATATCAGTCCACTAATGTTTATCAAATATTAAATTCAGTTAATTCAGTTAATCCAGTTTACTTCAGTTTTTAAATATCTTGAATGCGTTGATCGCATGCTTATTGCAAAACTAGAACTCTAATATAACCAACGAAACAATAAAATACCAATGGACTCAACATTCTGCTTATCCAGCTCTTCCATGCTTGTCAAGAGATTCTGATTTTCCGCTTCCAAATTCTCGATCTTTAGTCGCAACGCATGTTCACGATCCTCTACGGCTGCCATTTGAATTTTATCCCTAGCAGAGTTGCCCCTCTCATTAAGTTCTTCCCAATCGAATTTTTCGCCCTTTGAAAGCTGTGGATCGTTCATAATAAATATTTCACCTTTATTTTTTAAATAATAGAAAAGTGATAAAAAAAAAATCCCTTATGACATAACTTTTATTGAATGAGTTTTATCTTTTATTGTCATTGAGCTTTGGTTTGTTGAAATTTATAATCAAAATTATAAATAACAAATACTTCTAATTGAAATAAATAAAAGAAAGCAAGGTAATAAAATCTTTATTTTTAAAATGAATGCAATGTGTTTTCCACATGAGAAAAAGATGCATAAATCCAATTAAACTAATGTTAATAATAAACTTCGACTGACTTCAACTATTGCGCATTGGTTATAATAACACGAAAGACGTATCGCATATTATTTACAATCTGCTTTGCGTTTTCACATAGCTTATATTTCATAAGTATATACTTCAAGTATATAAAGATATAATTCGAAGGTTGTATATTTTAAATAACGTGTTGGCTCATACTGCATCGTAATAAACACATAACGGAATGTAATTCACGTATCAATATTTTTTTATTAAAAAAAATTTTCTGTAAAAGAAACAACAATTTGTTACATCGGATTATCATATTTTTATGCTAGATGAAAAAATCAGTTTATCAACTTTACAATACCTTTCTTGTTAAAATAATGAACTCTATCGAATAATTAATTATAGCCAGTTACTTAAGGATGTGCATATAGACAACATTTATTATTTTTTATTAATAAACTGACGTAGTTATGGCATAAATAAATGATTTTTAATTGATACGTTTGTAATAATGTTTTATTTCACTCCAATGTATTATCGATATATGTAGAATATTCTACTAAGTACGCTTGACAAATGTGTCATTGGAATTTGCTTTCAAATAAATAATTACACGTAACATGCGTTTTATTACTATTTATTGTAAATTTAATTTAACTGCTTTAAACATTTATGATTTCAAATAAGTACTGTATTATTATAAATATTAGAATGTTTCAAAGATACTATTAGTTGTTAGATACTAGCAAAGCGCATTATCGTTTTAGGTCCAAGAAAACTCGAAAAATTATAAAACTACATTGTTCTCTATCTGTGGATTTATTATCGATAATATCGTACTTGTTGGCGTCCAGTTTAACAAAATAAGGCGATTTGAGTCATATAACACAACTACTCGCAAGAGCTGTACTGCATTATCGACGAATTTAGAGGCAATCATATTGGGTTATATTTAATATGTTCTACGACATGCAATGGCTTAGCTGCCTTCTTTTATTCATTGCATAATCCATAGCCTTAATAGTAGAACGTATGGATTTTTTAAAATTTATATTATATTTTGTTTTTACAGTGCAATTACATTAGGATATAGAACGAAAAGTTATCCACGTAAAACTTAATAAAAATCGTATAAAATCTCATTAAAGTTATGAGTTATGTTTGTTGAAACATTTTTTATAACTATGAGCTACTGAGTCGAAGGATATAAAGTTTTTAAATACGAAGTCTAATTGCTATTATTGATCTAGAACTTAATATGAATATAGTAATAATAATAAGAGAGAAAAATATTTTTCAATAACGATAGAGTCGTTTTTTACAAAAGCTTCGGCACATAAAATAATTAGCTTATTGAAGTGAAATAAAATGCAATATTTTTATGCTAACGTCATTTCAATTTATAATGCAATAAAAACTAAAGGAAAATTTACCTTTTCATTCGGTTGGATAATGCTATTCGTCAGATCCTGTTTCGCACGCAAGGCTTCCGATTTCTCTGAAGGTCCTTCGTCTTTGAAATTTGCATCATCCTTCACATTCGACGAGTTTAACTGTAATCAAGTAATTTTAATTACTATAATATGCATTCGACTGATAATTGAGGAATAATTTGCGGAATGATCTACGGTAAAAGGCCAAAAACGTATTTTTAAGCCTATAATGAAAAATCACAGTGTAAAAATAAATATTACGTTAACTATTGAAAAAATTCGAATTTCGGCTAAACTTGTATTTACGAACTTTATAAATGAATTGGAATACGCGATCATTGCTTATGTATCAAATAATTCACTTCTCGTACATTTAAGTATGCATCAACAAAGATTTTATACATTGTCAATGATCTCGAAATTGTGACATTTATACTCATTTATACTGTCAATAATTTTTTATTAATACTTGAATGGTACTGAGCAGATGGAACATTTACGCGGGAGTTTCTAAAAATTTCAGATATCAATATAATAATTGACACTAGTGATTGAAACTGAAGCAGATATCTTCGATCTTATGATAATTAAAAAATGCGTGTCATATAAAAATGAGAATACGTTCATTAGGAATTAATTAGGTATGAAAGTGAAGAATTAATTAAATAGGTATAAAAAATTAAAAATCGAATGAAAATGTGAAATTCATTCGTGTATTACTATAATCTGATTTTTTCGGAAAAGGAGCACGATAATGCCAGTAGACGTTAAAAATCATTAAATCGTGAAATTATTGTCGATAATTTTAAGAAGACGGGCTTGCATTTATTACCTGTCGAAAGCTATCGAGTTCGAGTTCGAGCTCACGAATCCTTAGGGTGGCCTGACCCAACTGCTCCTGTAATATTTTCGCCTCGGTATTGGCATCCCGATCTTTCGGTGGCGGGTCCCAAAAGAAAGCTTCGTCGTTCCCGTCCGTCTCCACCTCCTCCCCATTATTTACCTGCAAGACAAAAGTTAAGCACGAAGTCGAGATGGGCGTAAGAAACGGGGGTTGTGTGAGTATCCGATCGAGGCTTGGTTCAATTATTTCAAGTCAGAAGTCTAACCACATCTGGTTTTACGAAGTGTCCGATTACTCACTTAAACTCATCGAACGTAAAGATAGTATAACTATAAGTAAACTATAAGTAATTGAAGATTTTTTTTTAAAGCTAACTCATTTACTGAAAACCTTTCACTGTTAAGCCAATAATAGAGTTCTATTTTTACAATTTCAATTTTCAATAGAACAAATGTCATTTCCACGATATAAAATTCTTATAATCCAGACTTTATTGCATTTCAATGATTTCCTTATTGAAAGAATATAATTACAAAATGGCATAATTAGTCGTTTTTATGATGTCGTTTTCAAGGTAGAGCGCATGTACACCAAAGTCGGGAAAAATAAAAACCACTCGATAATTATTATGCACGTAAACATACATAGCCCTGAATGTAAATATATTATTCTTACTTATCAGAATTTTATAAGTTAATAAATTCCTTTTTTACACAATGCATAAGATATCTCGTAATGTTATGAAGCCCGTGCATTGCGTCAAGATTTGCGAATAGTCTGTCCTACATTCCACACTGAGTTCTACTTTCATCAGCACATTATTTCCGTATCTGCTTTAAATGTCATTAAGTGAAAATCAAAGGATTATCGTTGATACCACGGCTACATCTGGATTTTCATAGTGAGTGGTCAACGGCTCGGATGCATCGCATGCATGATAGGAGCATGATGGCTCGCGACGCAATTCATAAGCGCACTAATGAGTCGGCGCGAAAGTCATGTGCTTATCTTGTGCGCGAAAGGTCGGCTCGAAAGGAACCGTCGATTTCTCGAGACAGGGCGCAGAAGCTCAACCGGAAAAATCTCGGACGACGCGGAGAAAACGGCGTCGCGCATAGGAAGGCCACATCGGGAGGCGAGGAAAAACGCGCCAAGGCTCGAGCTGAAAAATCCGAGCGCGCAATTGCATAAACGTTATTCTTGGCGTTTTGAGGACTCGGCTGGCGGCTTACGCGATCGGAGACTAACTTGAAAAAGCGAGGTAGGCAGGATGCACCTGCCGCGACGACCTATGATTAGTACGGAACGGGCTGTGAGCATTGTTATGGAGGCCTTTTACATAAGAATCTCGTGCGAGGAACAATGCAGCCGCGCATCGTGCGATGTAAGCATGCGATGGGTGCGGGACGCGGTGCCAAAAGCGGGGAGTGGTGTGGGGATGGGACGGCACGAGGTGGGAGGGGGAGGGCGGGAGTAGCACGAATAGAAGCGCGTAGTAATGGGAGACGATGAGAAGTGATTTTTTATTCTGTTGATTGATTTGTTCGCATCAGCCAATTGAAGATGAATATTACTGCCGTTAATTTTATGACGAATGTTGCTAATAATACGACTATTCTTTGCGATTCACGGATACGGGGTCATTTTTAAAAAGCGAACTAGCGTGTTCGTGTTTCCATGATTCGGTTGATTGGGTTGGGCAAAAAGGTGATGTAAGAAAACAAGGATATTTTTTGCTCAATATTAAGTCGGTTCATTGGAGAATCATATGACAGGCACAAATTGTCGCAATGCTGGGCAAAATTGAATGCCTCCCGTTAAGCGACGAATGCATTAACGGTTACACATCAATTAAGCAATATTCATTGTTAATTAAAACTACATAAAATAATGTTAAAAAGTAAATGACAATATCTTTAGTTTAATTGTAGCAATCGTCAAAGTGGCACTTGTTACTAAAATTGTTTCACGTGTCTGTGCGCGAAGGTGTCGTATAAGCCTTAGAAATGAAATATATAATAGTGTAGTAACAGAAAAAAATTCTTTTAGCTTCAGTTAGAGAGCTAAATGTTAAGTTGCGAAGCATCGCTTTTGTACTTCAAATCGTCCGCTGCGCTTATCTTAGCTTGCCCGTTTAGATATTTGAGTTCACTAGATAACAGGTAACTTATTTTTTAAAAATAACCTTCCCGGATAATTCGTTGGTGGTGCTGGAAATTATTTTGAAGAAAATCAAGCATAATTGGTGATATAATTGGTGTATTTTTATATAATATTGTGATTTCAGTTTATTTTTTTCATTCCAACAATAACAAAGACAGCGAAAGAATCATTAGAAAATTCCGAAATATAGGAATATTTCGTCAAAGATCGATAAATTAAAGCAATAAGCATTTAATTGCTTTAAAATAAAGTCATATTCAGTGAACTTCATTCAATTAAAAAGAAAACTGAAATTTTACTGATAAATACGATGTTGAAGTAAACAGTATAATCTCTTAATTATTATATATAAAAGATACGTAACTAATGTAGCTTATCAAATCCTCTAATACTTGCTTGGAATTTAAATTAAGTTTTAATTACAGAGCATCTAGTATGCGTCAAATATCTAATAATCTATATCAAGTGTATGCCACATATACAAATAATAAGTTCTACCCCTGCAATTCTGCTATTAGGCATTGTCACTCGTATTATAAACATTTTTCATACATACTTGAATTTTCTGCTGTTAATAAACAATCGTCTCATAAAATTGAGAAATGATATTTATAGTATATGAAGCGCGGTGGAAAAGAATAAGATCTGACCTATTCTGCAACAAATTAAAGGTAGAGATTGAATTTCACGTGAAAATAGTAACAAAAGCCTCGCTCCCTCGGTGTCGATTTTCGTATTCCTACGGCGTAAAAACTTTTAAAGCAGTAAAACTACCTCGACGCATCTAGCAACATAACAATTTTAATTTATAATAATGCTTCTTTACAATACTATTACAAATTTTTAACTGATAAGTATAATGATTGAATCAAATAGCTAAATTTATTTTATATGATTGATGGATTGCGAATGAAGCAAAACATTCATCGATATATATCAAATCATTCAACAAATATCCATCGATATAATTCTCGTATAACTTACTAAAAGTAACAAAATTATAATCTTCAAATTTTTATGATCGTGAGTCAAGAGTGAAGAAATCAATTTGTCAATCGAATCGCAAAATATTAATTAGTCTTTGCTTAATTTTTTTGAAATATCAAAAAAGGTATTTTAATTATACTATAAAAATACTTTTAAAAAATTAATACAATTCATGTTATGAATCTTTTTTATAGAAATTTGTGGAGAAAATATTTTGTTTAGTTATAGCTGAATAACTAATAGTGTAAAATGATTATATATATATATATATATAAACATTATATACCTGTCTTATTAACGACTTAGATTCCGCCATTTTGTAATAAAATTTTTCAATATAATTTTCATCGAGTATTTTAAAATGTACATTAAATAACACATCACGATTTTTTACATAAATAGTTCGTAAATATAAGCCTTATTTTTACACCGCCTCATTAATAATGATTTCTCCCGATACCACAAAAATGAATGAGTTATTAATAGTACACGTGGAATTATATAACGAACGAAGTATCACTTGCCTTCTACGTGAATTCTGTATTAATTTAATAAATAGGTAATTAAAAAAATTGCAGATTTTTTCAATCGTTTATTTCTTTAATCGTGCGTATATTGTGAACTGGATTGTGGTGTTGAATAGGTACGTATTGTTGAAATACCGTGAAAATTTGAATTGCTAAAGTATGGTAATGAATATTTTTCGTCATTAAAAGTATAAATTTGTTTTAGTCCAGTAAGGATGATATTCCGACATGACGCAATTAAAAAGAAATTTCACTGATTGAACATTTGCATTTACTGTTCCTTAAATTTAAATAAGGTTTCAGATTAATGTCATTTACAATGTTATACATTGCTTACGACTTTTTATGCAATCGCAAGTCAAATATTTTAATAGTATTAAATATTTATAAATAATATCTTATGTTGAATATTTCATGTACTGATCAAATGAAATGATTTTTATTTGGTTTAGAATAATTGTAAATGTTGAACAAAAATTGAAAATGTTTTTTCATGTAATATGATTTAATGCTTAAATTTTTTAACTCGATGTTATTAGCTTACCGTTGATATTAGCAGCCTATACACGAGACTCAAAACGAATTTTCTCGTCAAAGTAAATTGTATGTAAATGAAATACATACATACGCACACACTATTTATACAACATTTGCAGTTTCCATTTCTTGAACTATATTGTGTGATAAAAAAAATTTCATCCATATTTCGTGAGCACATTTTGTCCCGACAGCTTAATATTAATCGTCGAAATAAGAGTAAAACTAAATCGATACCGTAGGCAGAGAAAAGAAAAGAACGCGTTTATATAAAGTTCGAAGCGCCATAATTTATAACCATGCATGGTATTTAATAAATGCAGTTTTATGTTTCTTCATTAAAGACTATAATAGTAGAAAAAATTGATAGCCAGTTCTTGACTTTTATGAGATAGCTCGTATATACAACTGATTCATTCGCTCAGCAAACACGAGCGATGTCATTGAATAATTTTAGCTCGCCATACCGTTTAAAAAATATTAGAATATCAGATTTGACGATCATTTGATGCTTGTAGCGCTTCCGATCACCTAGGAGGCAAAATCAAATAAAAGCATCTAAGGTCGAAGTAATCGGACAATATCAAAGATGGTACTCGTTCTATAAAGCTTTAATAATGCTTTAAAATAACATTGCCATAGACGCTGTTTGGACACAATATAAGCTACTTCCGAAAAAATCTCGATGGCATCTTGAATTCATCGGGTCAGATTAGTATATCCTTTCTTTAAGTCTGAAAGGGGAGCGTCGAAATACACTTATATGGCACTTATGTAAACATTACTTTAGTTTTAGTTTTAAAAAAAAGGACGCGCGGCTTCCTACTTTTTTCACAAATTATTTATTTTAATCCATAATGAGTTTCTACTCAATTTAATACTAGTACAAGTTAAAAGGCCATAATAAATAGAGATAGCCAATGTCTCTAAAGCACTCTATTGGAGTTACTTCCAATACCTTACGAGAATATCGAATTATTTAAGCGGTCCGCGTAATTTAACCACAGAATCGTCAATAAAATCTAAAGCCCGACACATTGTCACGAGTACACAAGCCCAATACTATTCCATTGAGACGGCTCGGAGCGTCTCGGGACTGTCGATAGACCGTCATCGACCGCATCTCATCGGGACATTACTTTTCCGGATAACCAAGATCGTCCGGACGATAAGACTGTCCCACAAATGCACCCACAGACGCACACTCTTTCACGTGCGCGTCGGTAGGCATTTTATCTTGAGGCACATTGGTTATGCAAACGCGTGCCAGGCGACACCGAAAGCTGTCTCCAAAGAGGCTTCGAGCACGTCGGCTCGGGGATGCGCGAGGAGCGGGCGAGGCCGGACTGAAAAAATAAGGGAAAGACCTGAGCCACGTGGTCCAAAGGTGGCGATACTAATGAATATGAAAGAAGGCTGGCTCAGATTATATGGCATAATGCGTCGCTCGCCTTGCATGCGTGAGACGCCGCGACAAAACGAGCGCCGCTGTTGCTTACGCTGACTTGGTAGGAGAATCGGAAAAGGAGGCACACGTCGATGACCGGACTTACCGCCTCCCAGCTCTCCTTACGAGATTGGACCAATGAATGCCAGCAAACCGCGGACGGTTTGCAAGAATCGATAGCGATTGAGGGGATATTGAAATGATGTGAGGTGGGAATTCGGGCCGCATCGAATGGGTGTAGTACCTTCTCGCGAAGATAAGCGAGGCCGATATTGCCGGGGAAATAATCGGGTTCGCGGCGACGATAGTGTGCTTGGAAATCGAAGAAAGCAGAGAACGGAAACGGTGGAGCAAAGGGAGGAAAAAGGAAAGCCGGAGCCGAGTGCCGCTAAGGGTCGACAGCGCTCGATTATCTCTGTCGCGCTCCATAAAAAGTGCGTTCAACGTTTCAAGTGACGTGCCCTGTATCGCGCCGTGACGTCCCAGGGCCGATTAGCATTACAGGTAATAACACTGATAACGAACGTGGGAACGGAAGCTTTTATCGAAACGAGGCGGGGGTAAAGGAAAAACGCCGGGTCGCCGTGCGTCCAATAAGCCGGTTATTAATTTAGTTTAATTTGCCGCTCGCTTGTCGAGAAAGAAAGGAAAATAATTGCTGACGCAAGCGAGTTATCGAGTGAAGAAGGAGCGCGAGAATTGCCGGCTGCGAAAACATTCGATTGTTATGAATTCGTGGTCTTTGCCTATCGAATACAAGCGCTTTACTTAAGCAAGTGTCATTTCCTTCGCCGCTTTCGGTGACTTTCATTGCTTGGCGTCAAAGCTCGCATACTTTTGCCTAATTTTTTCACCCATCGAGCCGGCTCTGTTCAGTTGCACACGCACACATTAATAACGATGCCGAAGGTGTATGGCGCTCTACTTTTATTGGATAATTGTAAGAAACGCGTGGTCGTCTCCTTTAACCTACGATAAACATGGCTGGCCTATTTTTTTTCATGCGCTTAACAAATATTAAGGCCTATTGTTCTACCGCTACACTTTGCGTTGATAATTTTTATTACATCGTCCAATTAGAATAGTCGCTTCTTACTTCGAAAATAATATCGCTAGCTCTTATGCAATATCTTGCCTTGAAAATCTTAAAAATCAATCGACGGCAATGAGTCAATAACCGTTTATTCAAAAATATTCGATTACAGTTTTTATCTTATGCTCATGCTCAATATAAAAATTAACGTTACTTTAATTGTCCGTAACGCTGGAAATGAATTTGTGTTTCGTTAGAGAAAGAGAACAACAGCAACAAAAAACGAAAAAAAAAAAAGAAAAACAAATACACTCATAAATCATGGGTTTTATTAGCAAGAGGGTTTATCATACATGCATTGTACGATTAATGATCGATTATTATTACAATAGACAATCCTCCTCTATGCACGATTGTTAGGTCAAAACGCTTACTCGACGATTAATTTTCGTACCAGATTTTATGGGGTCGGGTACTTGCTTGACCGGTCTAATTAATTGGTTGGCGGTCTTTCGCAACACTACAATCAACGCGATAATTCCTGCAATACTACTACTATATACGCCAATACGCACTGCCATTTAAAATAGTTTAAAATACCAAATGCTTTGATTTATATTTTTCAAAGCTATAACTAATTTAGGGTGAGTCTCGAAGAAATTTTCATTTACGAAAAATTCAAGCGCTTATGCCCATCGCCCAAATTTTTTGCACCAGAGTTCCCAACCATTGTATTAAGATTTCCAAAGTTCCATAACTATCTAACGATAGAAAATCTATCGTATTGTCTCGTCGATTGGTGCGACACATTATTTCACCTAAGCTTCAGATTCTTTTAAAACAATACAATAAAAACAGTATTTTTTAAGGGACTGCGAGAAATAGTAATATATTTACTCACAATGTCAGAATAACTGGAAAATTGAACGAAAATTGAAACTGAAACTCTTTGCTACCGTACGAGGAATCTATTTTAGTTCAATACCTCGACTCCTAGAGTAAATAATACATTACATTTGATTTCTACATTAATTTTACATTAAATTTAAGTTGCGTAACGTCCATTTTTTTAAAAAACAACAATAAATTGAGTTGAACTTCCAACCGAAGAATCGGGCACACTCTTCGAGAATTCATTTTCAAATTAACCGATGCCTCTTTCTAAATCTGCCAACCCCTATCTCGCCTCCATATCAATTGGATGCCCTGACTTTTACCAGACTTACATAATCTTTTCATGGCCAAATTTTATTATCTGACATACGCGTACATACAATGTAATATAATGCATCAATTTGTTAGACAAACAAGAAAGTATTAAAATCTTCCGTCTTTTATCTGATATCTTCTATACGTTATAAATCCCACTTTGCACAAATTACCGCACGCTCGATTCCTTATCGTCACGATAACCACTATATCACGAAGGATGTAAAAATATTTTCGCCTTGAGGCAAATATGAAATTGAATTTCAAATTTATAAATACAAAGAATGGCAGTTAAAATCCTTAATTCTCTTATTGCGACTGCAATTGCATCCTGAATTCACGTCTTCGTAGTATTAGCGCTATAGACATTTTACGCTATATTTGCACTTAATCGCGTGACGAAGGGTAGCACAGAAATAAGGTGGGAGGAAGGGAGAGAGAGAGAGAGAGAGAGAGAGAGAGAGAGAGAGCGTTACGATTGAATTGTCTGTTAACAGCCAACGGATGCGCGCAAAGCTTGATGTCCTACTGTGTCCAGTGTCAACATAGACTGCAATCAAACTCCGTCGCTTTCTCATTTCGCCCCGTTCGTATAGTTAATGTCGCAATATCGTCACCGTGCGAGGAAAACAGAGCGACAAGGGTCGCGAGTTCCCGCGCTTTGCACGGCCCGATGTCCGATTATATGGGTTGAACTCTTTACGGGGCTCGGATTGTTGCTGTTGTTATTGTTACGGAAATGGGTAACGACTGCGGGCCTCACGTATAACAATGATACCTATTATCGGTACGCCAAAGTTCGGTTCATCGGCCTCCCCCCCCAATCCCGCAAGGCAATCAAATCCATCGTCTTTTGAACTTACAAAATTAAAACCCATCGATGTTTGAAGCATGCACGTTTTTATTTTACACTGAAAAACTCGCGGAAAGCCCGCAAAAAGGCGCAAGCACTTTCATAGCAGCCGTTAATCTCGCCATACGACGATCATAACACTTTAAAGCAACCGTTAAGATCGATTGTATTGATTTGAAAAATAAATAAAATTCGTCGCGCACTTCTCAGCGACTCACAGGTGATTAAATATTATTTTAACTGTTTCGATTACAGGCTGAAAATTATTTATAAAGCGGCTCATGCGAGTCGTTAAATTTTTCAGGTGAGTCAAGTCGGGCGGGAGCCTCGAAACCTCGCCGTGCTCTTCGTGACGACAGAACCATTTTGTGTCGCATCCGCGTAGTCCGCGAAAAGACCAACGTCTCGCGTCGGGGCGCCAATAAATTTCGCAATCCGTAGAGGAATCGAAGGGCTTATCTTGTACGTAGAGTCTTCTCCACCCCACTCCACCCCCTCACGCCGTCCGCCCCCTTCGCCATGGCATAAAGGCCTACCTCTGAAAGATCGGCGGCTCCTGCCGAGGAGATGATGATGAAGTCGCCTCCTCAGTCTCGCCCACCTCCTTCTCCTCCTCCTCCTCGAACAACACTCGGCAGCCGATTCGATTCTGCCTCGCGGAATCAAACGCGGCACTTTGCATACACGCGTCCACGGCGTTCGCTTACCTCCGTTTCCCCCGCCCTCGTGACATCGTAACTTTTGCTCTGCGGTGCGTGTGGCATAAAGCCGAGGCGCACCTGCGCGTCCAATCGCGCACACCGGAGAGGAGGGTTTCTCCTCCTCTCTCGCCCACCCTCCCACCTGCGCACACATTCTCACAGCACGCTCGCTCGCTTTTCCATTCGATGCGCCCCGCAAACGCGCCTGCGCTCGCTCGCATTGTCGCCGTATCAATTCAGAGCCACGAACGACTCCAACCGCGTACATAGCCAACGACGCGGACAGCGGTCAAAGGAGGTCGCGATAAGAAACACACGGCTCTGCCCTCCTTACATCTCGACGGCAGCGCCTCGCGACACCCACACCTACACGCCGCGGCGCAGGTATATAATGCAGCCCCCGGACAAAGCGGGAACGCCGGGGGCAGGGAACAGAGAGATCAAGGGGACAAGGAGGGCGCACACATAACAAAACGCGCCGAGCGAGAAAACGAAGAAACGAGCTTATTGTTTCTGCGGTAATATCGCCGATATCTCGCTCAGTCTCTTTCTGCTTTATACTCGCCTGTGTCTGTGCTTGCACATGTGCTGTTTTACCATTTTTCTTTTTCTCTCCCCACCCCCGTCTCACTCGCTCTTTCGTCGTTGCGGCTCACGCACATGTGAATATTCTATGCGGGTAATAAAATGCTCGTCGTAGTCGTCGAGTTCCTTGGCTTCAATTTCGTTCGCGCGCGCGCCGAGGAAAGAGAAAACACACTAACGCCTGCTTTTAAATTGACTTTTTATAATTTTTACGTACTACGAGTCGCCGAGTTATTTATGATTGTTAAAAGCTCGGGCGCAGATTGCACAAGGGAGCCTCGATTTTAATTTTGCATACGCTTATTTGGCCGTTCCTTTTTTTTCTTCAACGACAAACTGATTTTAAAGCTCCTTCTAATATAATGTCCCGATGTTTTATGTATTGTTCGTTTCAGTCTCTCCATTGCTCGACGAAGGCATCGATGTTACTTTTCAGCCGTGAACGATACTGCATCGCTCTGCCTCATGCTAATCGCACTAACATAAAAAATAGCGAAGCCGCTTTGTAATAGAGACGATGACATCCTTGCCCGATCTCACTTCGAATATTCATAACTCTTTAAAAAGGTGCTACCCAACTATTGCCATTTGCAATTATGGTAATGCTTTAATTCGATTAACATATTCTTTAACGATTCAATGATTTTTCAAAGAAATATTCTTGTCGCGATGTTTGTTGGGTTGAACGATTTTAATAAGGACTGCCATAATGCTATATATCCGAAATCATTTTCTAGACTTTACATCGTTTCATTCGCTTACGCTTTATATTCAGCTTACAATGACATTGTATGTCACCCAACATTTTAACGCTGCTATTTCTAACTATTTGTTCACTCTTTCAAAGTTTATTTAAGATATTTTATAAAAGGTAAGTTATTTAGTGTTCTCGTTTCACAAGTATAAATGCTAACCGTGTTAGGAAAGTTTATGGTATAAATGATAAACTCGATAATTATTCTTGTTTGCTACCACATTTACACAAATTCTAATCTTCAATATCTTATTTTGGATAGATTATACACAAATTATATGCAAATTTGTTAACCATCTCTATTTAACTGACATTTATAAGTTCCTAATATTAAAGATGTTGTTGTTGTTGTACTAATCCTGTTAATACTACTACCAATACTACTACTATTTATTATAATAATAATAATAATTATTATTATTATAATTATAACGATACTATATTATAATAATAGTTATAATTATAACGATTCTATATTATAATAATAGTTATAATTATAATGATACCAATAATTATTCTAATAATAATGATAAAGATAATGAGACTAATGACAATGATAATTAATAATTATAATAATCATGCTAATAATGATGATGATAATGATGATGATAAAATTACAGCAACAGCAATAACAACAACAACAATAACAACTAAAACAACAATAATAACACTTATTATTATATACTCTTCGTATACTTCAATTGTATATAGGTAAAAATGTGTAATAATTAATAATGCTTATATACATTCGAATATAACAGGAATAATTACGTAATATAAATCATCAATGAAAAGTTTTATAGCAAATGATATCAATAAAAATTGTCATGTTCGTTACGAAACCACAGATATAATTATAAATAGGCAATTTTTCTGTTTGACTACAAAAGTCTTCGAATTAAAAACCTTATACTCCATTTAAGCGACATACTTCTAAACTATTTTATACTAATGTTGAAGATACTTTTTTGGTAAGTGAATGGACTAGAAACAATTTTAACATTGATAAACAAGGATATATTTCTTGTACTTATTTTTATTCTTATATCTTTTTATGTATAGGCCTTTACATAAGGTTAGATTTACCATTCTTGATTAATTAAAATTTCAGCGTTTGTAAATATTATTCAGCGTTTCTTAAATACTATATATATATATAACATAAAATTTATATTATTTTTTTACATACACAAGATATGTATGCACTGAAAAATCTAGAGCTCGATATTAAAATTGTCTAATTGACTGTTTATTAAAATCCATGTTATTGAAAAATGAAATGTACATAGTGTGCATGTACACAACTTGGAAACAGAAATACAGTAATGTTATAAACTTGGTCACAAAAAATATTTCTTTAATCATTGTAATACCACACTTTTGAAAATATATATCAAAATCAATAAAATAATTACATTACAGTAATACAAATGTGCAGTTTACTTAATTTTCAGTATAACCCGTATAATACTAATACATAATTAACTTGATGAATATGCAAAGGAATGTATAAGCTATAAATTACAATTGCGATATGCAGATTGACATTTCGAGTTATTTTACTTTGCATTCCACGCGGTAACTCCTTATACTCACTACTCGCTCTCTGCTCACACTTCGTCAGTAACTTCATACTATAGCAAATTTGCGGTCCAACTGTACCTAAATTATTTATTAGAAGAGCAAGAAACTGTGGCAACGGATTTAAAAGCAACGAAAAAAGCAATACGAAAGGCAATGAAGATTCCTTCTGTAATATTTTTCATTAGCAAAGTACACAATGATAATTATTCTTTATGGATCTTTATCAAGTCTTGTAATTACAAGAGGAAGATTTTAATTAATTTTTTTATTGAAAATCGTTTAATGGCGATAGATCCGTTCGGCTAATTCCAAGCGCTTTTAAAACAATAACGAGCTCGCTTTTCCTCGTTACTCGAAAACGATCGATATCGTCAATACCAATTATAAAATAATCATTAACCACCAAGAATTAATTTCTTTTTAAGCGTACAATTTACTTCCTAAGAACGCGAAATACTCTACAAAATGACACGCTTAATACAATTAAGCGTCTCCGAATGAGCGAGAGTGCGTGATTATTTTCTCGTCAGACGAAACGCAGTAGCCCGAGCCTCAAAAATAAAAGTTGGTTAATTTGATAATCGGATCATGCCAATTGTTTACAAATGCAGCCGGCGGTAAATCAATACTTTCTTTTTCGAAAGCGAGGCGCGTTAATGCAATCTTTATGCACTCGAGCGTGCGCTGGTGCCTGTGTAAAAGTCGCGTAATTCATCGAAAAAAAGAAGCGTGCACGACAAAGGGTATCATCATTGTGCCACAAATATCAGTGCTTATCCACGTGTGGATTTACTCAACAGTCCTCCTTCTCCTTCTTCGCCTCCACCTTCCTGCCCCTCTTTCATTTTCGTCACTTCCTGACTCCGCGCGGTCGCCTATCGCGGCATTTCGCAAAAATGCGTCGTCATAGGATGCCAATTGCGCGCCCGACGTTTTGCTTTTTTTTCATTCGTTTTCTACTTCTTGCCCGTGCTAATAGAGACACAAACACATATAAATATACCCATCTGTGCAGAGGCGCACGGGGAGCAGAAACATTTTATTTTGCATACGCATTATGCGAAGGCCCCGGTGTTGCGCGTTCACGTGTAATGCCATAAGCTAAGTAAACTCACGGACGCATACTGAAAGAAATTTTATGGTTATGCCTCGCAATGTGTGCTGCTTACTCGGCGACATATTTGTACTCACATTGAAAACAGTATATATTTTGCGAAAAATATTGGATTATTAAGAAGTATTAATAATCGGCGACTACGTATGACTTCAAGCACAAAACTTTTCATATTTATAAGTGAAATTTAATACACATATAAGACATAATCATTAGATTAACTTTTAAGTGAATTTTATTGCACGAATCTGAATAAAATTTCAATCATAATTTTAATTGATGCTTATTTGCAATTTTCTTTCATTTTTCTTCTTCTTTTTAATTATGCCGTAAAGTAAAGCAAAGTTAATCTCACACTAAGCCTTCAATCTATGATTTTTCACATTCCGTGATTATAATAAAAACGTTGTATAATAAAACGAGACCCAATATATGATTCAATATGATATTAGATTAACTGAAAATATGTATCATTGAATTAAGCAAATCAGTTGTAAATATTTCATATTCAAGGCTCCGTAAATACGTATGATAACCTTTCATAATTTTGCACTCTTCTAATGCTCAATTAATATCAATAAGCTTACTTCAAAAATCATATTTATTATTTCATTTTTGATTATGTATGTAATATCGTACCAAGTATTGTCCATTTCGAAATTAAAATTATCCGACAATTGTTTTAACTTATCGATAATTAAGTTTATTTAGTTTTCTTGAGTTCCGTACATTTATAGAGATACACTGCGACCATGCAGTCGCTTTCTAATGAACCTAAATGATTTTACGGTTTCAACTCGTTGACATACCATGTTTCTCAGTATTACAAAAAACTTTATATTTCTACGAGTAATTCACCATCAAATATTGTTGCTCCAACACAAAACGTCGCTTTATACCATCTTGAATTTCTCTTTGTACTTGCAAGTTGTTTCTCACAGAGGTACAAACACACGTGGATAATTTATATGCTAAGAACTTTAAACGTAAAGCGATTTCTTTTCTTTTTCACTGTATTTAAATTAAGCGGTAACGTACAATGTAAAATGCTTTGTTTTCTTATTAATGACAAACCTTTGACTCTTCTTTTTTTTTTTGTGAATATTTGTTGCTAGTTTCTTTTGATAAGAGAAAGTTTTGCATTGCAAGATACGACATTTTCTGTAGAGAAAAGATTCATATTTAGAAGGCAACCATGATATAATTGAAATTAATAGCAGGCCTCTATGATATTATTTGAAATTGTTATCTTATTCTGTTCTAACTAATGAAGAAAGAAATATTGTGGATACAATTCAACGGAAGTGAATCTAAAAATGTTAACTAAATATATGGTTCAACGGGCAAATAAGAAATTTTTGTTATCTTCTCCGTTTACTTAAAATGAGCTGAAGATCTTAACAGGCATGTCACGTTTACTCGAACGCACCTTATAGAGAAAGTTTCTGCATGGATATTTTAAAATTGAAAAGCTATAGAATGAATTATGTTAAATTTTGCTTGAAAATTTTACGAAATTATGTCGATAGTAAAACTTAAAACAAATACATATTAATAAAATCTACTCAATTTTCCTATGAATTTAATACATTTCAATATGAGAATTATTATACAGTTAACATTGACATGAAAAATTTTGCAATAACTATAATATTTTTGTAAAATCATATAATAGATTTCTAAGTAAATATTCTTACACAATTAATATTTATTTGAAAAAAAAAGGCATAGGTATTGTCCAAAACCGAAATTAGATAAAATTAAAACAAAATTACAAATACAATTTATTCACCATTTCAGTAAAATTCTCAAAGCTTCATTTATAAAGAGTATAATTATTTCACTAATACATCCAAATTTTCAAATAAAATAAATCTTCAGCCTTTCTAAGCTTTTAATCAGTTTCGTTTTCTTAATTGGATTTATTCTAATAAGCACTATAATGGAAACAAAAGAAATTAAATCATTTTTTCCGCCTTGTAAAATTAATACTGAATTGAATTTAAATAAACGTAAATATATATCTTGGGAATAAATTTATCAATGAAAAATAAAAAATAAAAATTGCTTCTAGCGTGTAAATTATCTAAATCAAATTTTAAACAAGCTACATTACAAAATTGTAGTGTAGGTCATAATTACTTTCAAATTAAAATGTTGATTACTTACTTTCTAGCTGACTGGAATAAATTACACGCGAGTTAAAAAAATAATTTTTAATTCGTAAAAGTGCAAGATTCACATATTTTTAAATGAGCATTTATTTTCGTGCAAAGCAAGGAAGATGTCAGAACTCCCAAGGAATCAATGTGTACAGATTAAATGGCTTACTATAGTCATCGTTTGCTCCAAGTATTAAGTTCTAATAAAACTTCAGATAAACTCTGGGCTTAGAGAGTTATAATTTCATGCTTAAATTACAATAATATTCTTGCAATATTAATACGAGACGATTCTTTCATAAAAGTCACGGTATTTCTGGACCTCAATGCAATAATGATAAAAATAATCAAGGAGCGCGGTAAAAATTAATGTGAATTATAATAAAAATTCATGAGAAATCACACCGTTGTTATAGCAAGAAGTTCCGAGATTACAATAAAAGTAACATTCACACACGTATAAGCGTATGATGACTTTAAAAGAAATATTCAATGGCCATGTAAAATGACCATATTGTCTGAATTGTGGGTTAGAGCGGAATCATGCGAGCATTTTGATAAACAAAGCTCGGGAACAAAATGAATAGTTACTTCATTGGTGGGAGGTGTGACCCGCATACTCATTTACAGCTCTCCTCTAAACGTGCGAATCTTGAGGCAAAAGAGTTTTTGGGTCCATCAAACGAATCTCGATCGGCGATCCATGCAAATCCTTTACACAAGTAAAACGAAACATCGAGAAGGGCGCAAAAGAGGCTTATTTATTGTGTACGAGAGAGAGAGAGACGCCAATATTTTTATTGTGAATTGGAGGAAAAATGGAGGGCAATAAAGAGAAAAGTAGTTATCGTTGGTTATCAGCAGTTGAATAGGTTACCATTATTAATCTCTTATCTTCGTACATTTTATAAACGTTGATGTACGGTGGAGCCTCTATAGTCTCTATAGAACGTTCATGTAGAAAAATTTTATTAAATATTAATGCAATTGCATTTGATTTTTCGGTCATGAGCCACGAAAAATTATTAATTCAAATACAAGTCTTTTAGAAATAAGCTTTGCTTTACGATGTAAGCATAAGTATTACAATACGATGTCTAGATTCTACAATAGTAAGGACTTAGAGCTCCTATGCTATCACGTTAAATAAATATTTACTCCAATACTAAGATTATATATTGTTTACTATGTTACAAAATACTATTCATAGATATTATAAAAATTCGGATTTACAAGAAGGTACGGTTTCTACTCCGTATTCACAAAAATTTGAAAGAGCAAAGTCATTCTCAATCATGCGATTAACACATGTTCTTAGAGAGAATATGTTTAACAAAGTATAAATTACAAGGTGGCATTTAAATAGAAACTTTTAATTACTTCAATAAATTATTTTTCATAGGTTAATTGTGTTTGCGGTCATAAGAGACAATAATTCGTATTACAAAAATAAATCTTTAAATTACTTTTTTATAGTGTTTAGTAATTAAAGCAAATAAAAACCTATTGCTTATATCATTGCTGTAACTTTTAGTTTCATTTCCTGTTAATTCAAATCTATTGTCAAGATTATAACACGTAAAAGATTTTCAATTGGAAAAAGTCTTTAATTGAAAAGTGGTATTATTTGCTTGCGAATTAAAAATAAATTGTCAGAAGCGCTAATTCAAATCCCGATTTGAAAGGCAAAAAAATCATTTTCAATTTACATAATTTAATTACAAGTTATCAAGTAAATAATTAAATTTAATTAAGGAATAAAAAGAGTATGGATATATGAAATGTCGTTAAGAGATTAGGTTGTAAGTAACTTGAGTACGTGAATTAGGTTTACGCGCAGCTAAAATGGTTTAGTGCCGCGAAAGGAACAATATCTTTTCGATTGGATTTGCGCATACATTGACCTTTGTTATGCACGTTTGCTTAGTATTTTATTTTAGGGATACGTTTATGGAAAATCATTCTTTCATTGCATTTTATTTTATTCAAATATTTTCTTTTTTCTTTTTAAATTTTGTTAACTTTCTCTTCTAATTGCACTTTATTTACATCGAGCTATTTCACGCGCTTATTGGACCATCGGCTTATAAATGAATAAATAAATTAGTAAATCAACGATTAAACGCAATTTTAAAAAGTAAAGAATGTTTATGGTTATGTAAAACGTCATTTAATATTCATTGTTATACGCATATTTCCTTGTAAGAGTATTGGTGAATTTACTAGGAAAATAGTTTATGATGAAACATAGGCTTGCAAAATTACGAGCAAAAACCTCGTAAGAACGTCGTTTTTTGTCTCGTGCAAAAACGGTAATTATGTTTTTCAATATTTATTGTGATATACTAAGTAACTGTTACGCATTTTTGCGCCCATTGACATGATGATATCGCCTTAAACCTAATAATGTTTACTGAGAAAAAATGTAATACATTGCCTTTTATTGCATAATTTATCCTTAACGAAATTATTCCGCAATAAGCTTTATATCAAACGTAAAAAAGAGATGAGGTCGATGGAAACGAAGATGTTCTTTTTTTTAATAAGAACGTTTTTTGACTTTGAAAATATACTCATGTTACGTGGAAAAAGAGAGAGAAAGGTAGCGAGGGAGCGAGAGCGGAGGGGCGAGCGGGGGGTGGGAGAAAGAATGACAGTAGATGAATAAACTCACGGAAAAACTTACAGCTTGGATTGCAACTTTGATTTC
>JAPYYT010001580.1:0-25482 GCA_030522565.1 Ceratosolen corneri | reverse complement strand
TCTTTTTTTTTTTTTTTTTTTTTGCCTCTTTTCGTTTTTTCAATTTTACCACCATGTACTGCACTCCGATGCGCCGCTTCCATTTATCAAACTATCGCGGTAAATAATTCCCGAGCTATCGACCACTTACCGACTGGTTAATTGGGTTTCGTAATCGCTCACGCCCGCAGAGCAGCACCCGAGCGATGCACCACCACACTGGGATCCGAGTGGAGATACGCGCACGTACGCGACTCTAGAGATAGACAGACGAAGAGAGAGAGAGTGAGAGACAGAGAGTGAGAGAGAGCGGAAAGAGAAAAAAAGCGGCGGAAGGTGGGGCGGTGGGTGTCTGCTGCTTTTAATTAAAATCGCTTAAAAACGACGGTGGATACAATTTATTAAGCCTAAGGACAAGATGACTAATTAGGGGTAAGGATGCGGATTAATTAAAATCCTTCTTTAAAGTAAAGTTGTAGCTTGGAGCGCTCGTAGCCACCTCTCCGGCACTCTTCGTTTACGGCTGCCCCCAACTGCAATATCTTTTCAATGGTAGAATAGAGCATAAAGAGGGCATATTAGCGGGGGCCGAGGCTACTTGCTTTTTCATTAGCACGCAGAGGCTCTCGATCTTCCGGATAAACGTGTGCGACCGGAAAATTGCGCGGAAAACTCGCTGTCGGCTTTAATATAGACAGCGAGACAGAGAGTGAGTGAGAGAGAGAGAGAGAGAGAGAGTAGGAGGAGGAGGTCGCAAGGAGGGTCGAAAGGGGGGAGCAGGTGGCACTCGCGGCGGAGGAGGAGGAGGAGGAGGGGGGGAGGACGACGAGAGAGGACAATTGTAGGCCGATGAATAGATGCGTATTTGTTTCGTTGCTCTGAAAACATAGACTTTTCTTTGGAAAAAAAAAGTTTAACATTTCAGAAAAGCGGTATACCAGGCAAATGTTTGTTTCGACAATCGTATTAAGGTTACATTTACACTTAAATGATAAATTGCCTCGTTGCTGCAATGCCATTTATTCTACTACCAAGGCCATCCTGTTTCTTTATTTTTTTCGAAATTGTATAATTTTACGTAAAAAAAAAAGAGGCAAACATTGACATTCGCATTACGTGGGACTTCTTGTTATTTACTCAAGAGCTTATGGCACAGAGAGGATTCTTAGCGTTTAATGGCATTATCAAACAAAAATGAAAGAGTCCGCGTAATTTTTGGATGGAGAGATAACGAAATCTTAATTGAGCCTGAGGTTTGATATGTTTATTACGAAGGGAATTGAATTATTCGCGGCGCTTTTCTCATTCCTCGATAAACGTAAGTGCTTAATTGTTCAACAAATTTCCTTGCGCGACAATGTCAAGGCATGAGAAATTACCGAGCGCATTAATATCGTGATTTTTCCCATCCACTTCATTAAAATCCTTAGCCCCGAGGCAAAAATGTATTAGTGAGGTTTTGCCATCGTAAGGGCGCTTAAGCACAGGACGGTCAATTATTGCAAATATGGAGGAACGCCAATTGATCGATACGTTCGTTCTTACAAATTCGTCATTCGCAGCCCAACATATTATAATTGATTCGATTGCTCGAGCGGCTTTCAAGCGTGCAATCCGAAATACGTGAATTTCATCGCAAGCCCATAATAAAGGCGGTAATTAAATTTCGCTAGGCGTCAGCCACGTCTGAAATAGAAAACGAGGGGGCGAAAAAAAAAGAGAGAAAAAAGAGAAAGTCCGCCTCGGGAATGGCGACAACGGCCAAAGATGAGAGATCACATATCAATGAATAGCTGATACTCGCCGAGACTATACACGTCGGCGCTGAAATTGTGTGTGTCTGCGCCAAGGCCGCAATTCATATGGAAGAAAAGGCCGGCTCGATATTAAATTAAATTAATCCGCCTCTACGAGCGAACTTCCTATTTCGCTTTTTATACATCTCGGTGTCTCTCGCCGCCGCCCTCCTCCTCCTCCTCCTCGCCTTCCCCCCAATTAAATCTCAAGTGACATTTTCCACATTTGTTGCTCCGTAATACGTGTATCGTCGGCACGCAGGCTTAAAGCATTTAAAGACTATTCTCTCTCTCTCTCATTGTCACCACCACCCACGATATCCACAATATTTTTCTCCACTCTGCTCGCGCGATATCGAATATGGCGGCAGCTCCTCTTTGTAAAATATCGCGACAAATTTTTTGCGCATCGCTCAAGTGCCTCGAAATAAGGCACAAATTCAATTCACTACGCGACAATACGAGGGACTGCTTATCTTTGGAGATCGCCGAGTAAATAAAAGACCACAGAATAACGTTTATTATGGCATTGACGTCTGGAGTTTTAAAAGAAAAAATGTGCACCTTTAAATATTCATAAGATTTCTAATTCATCTGCATTATTGACTTTTAGCCCGACAAATGGGATTTCAAAATTCATCAATCCATATCACATTTAAAATAAAATGCGTTGAAGATTAATGTCGTTTTTCTTTGCAACATTGCACATATTGCGATTTAATGTGAAAAGCCACGGCATAAGGAGAAATGGAATTAATATTAATCGGGCAATTCGTGAGATACGAAATCGTTACTTTTTCCACTCGTGTCGCTCGAGCCCCGACGCCCGCTCAAGATCCTCGTGATGCATCACTTCTACCAACTGCTAAACTTTGTCGATTACACGCTCCTCCTCTTGGTCGTGGGAAAGCGCGAGAGGTAGAGATGTGAAATTTTCGGCTTCTATGTACGAGCTCCTCTTGTTTTATCTGCACGAGCGAGTATCCGCGAGCGTCGCTCTCCTGAAATTCTCCTAACAACAGCCTCTCGGAGCATGTGATGGTTAATGAATCTCCCTCACATGCATATGCGCATAGGTATATGAGGGTGCATACGCGTGGCCGTGATCGCGCGGGTGTTGGTCGACTCTGTGCTGTATAGCAGAAAGTAAGAGAAAGGACATTTTGAGTGAGAATTTGGACAAACGTAGCTTTTGGAACGAGTTCAAAATTACTCGACTCTAAAATAAGAGAGAGAGAGAGAGAGAGAGAGAACGGGCGAGTGAGCTGAAGGAGCGAATGTGCATGAGGAATATATAGACAGATGAATTAAAGCGTGAATAGGGAAAGATAAACAATTAGTACAGACTTGCGTTTAAGCGTCCTAATATAATGTTAAAAGTTACCAACTAATTTCCAAATAAGTACTTCAACTTATATTTCGACCTTTTGCTCTTTATATCCCTGCACTCGTTTAGCATTTTCGTGCTTTGCAAGTTTAAAAACTATTCTCTAATTTTTCCATTGCCATTGAAATATTGTGACATTAGTGATTGGGTAAAGGAATATATTTTATGTTAGCAGATTTTTGTAAAGAAATTAAAGATTTTTAACTTTCATTTCTATGTGCTTTTTGTACTCTCGTGACAGTTTATCTAAAAAAATTCCACATCTTCTGTATGCAACCTATCGCTTCTTCAATGCAATGTTTTAATTAATTACATTTATCAAACTCCTTTAGTATTTTATTATTCCCATATAAATGCGCAACTCGTCGATTAATTCAATTACTTGGATCAATTATTACCTTAATATCTTGACAAAAATATATGAAAAATTTAACCATTATAATAAGAACTAATGAGCCATAGATTTTAAAAACCATTTGCTCGTGGCAAATATTAGAGATAAAGTGAGTTAGATATATGTAAAACATTTTATTCTCCCAATAATATATTTCGATATCGTAGAAAGTTAGTTTGGCACAAGATAAGAACCCAAGTGGAACTTGTCGCTAGAATAGTCCCTGAAATATATATGAAAAACGGTATGAATAACCTGACTGTGAGTTAAACAGCTTGGATGAGTGCAATTATAATAGAAAAATACGTGTAAGACGCTCATTAACGCTACGGCTGAACATTTTAATCGCAGACGCTCTTTATGTTAAAGCATAATGGCTGGATGAAAAGCAAAGTGGCAAGGTGAGTTTAATTATATTTTATAAAAATATAACTTATTTAGGCAGTCGTGCTATAAGCTTGGATATAAATTTAGAAAAATGCTTAAGCATAGAAAATTAATTTAATGCCACAGGTTATGCACATTACATTATTAAGCAACAATGAAGGATTGAATCGTACCGTGCAATCTTACTGCTGTCAATTGGCTTCAATTGGCGGGGAAAACTTATTCGTCCAACCTACGAACTTATTGAATTAAATTTAAAAAAATACGCACATCTGACTATAATCGATAACACACAAGAATGATTCCTACAGATTATCCAAAAATCCCTAGCAATGGCATATAAAAGACTTGAAAAATCCTTGGCCGTAGCATTTCATTTCACTTTAATAAGTTGCTTAAAGTGCCGAAAGAATTTTTATTCAAACTCATTCGATCGACGATAATATAAGCCATCAACTGAAAATATCGTTCCGCGGAAACATTCACCATACTCTAAATTTTTTTTCCGTCGCTTTAATCGATCGCTCCCACATGCCCAATTCTTCATTAAACGACATACTTATTAAGCTCAAGTAATTGTCCAACATCGCTTTCAAGACTCAAAAGGAGATAAAATACTTTACTGGCCATCTCCCAGACGAGAAACTACCCTGGCGGCTGCATCACCCGGCAATAATTGCAAACATTATTATTCCCCAGCGATTCTAAATCCGCAATTTGGTGAAATAATAGAGCAAGCCTAGCGTACAGCAACAAATATCGAGAAAAATAAGCTCCTCCTCACCCACCTAAGCCAAACGATGGCTCGGGGCTCCGCACAAGCCTCCCAACCCTTCCACCCCCCCGCAAGCCCATCGCCGGGAATACTCACATCCGGTATGCTCCTGGGCGCGCCATTTTGCCACCTCGGTCGGTCCTCAGCCTGGGCACAACACACCGGCGCCACTTCCTGACGACGACGATCGGCGTCGAAGGATCGAGGATAACTGAGCGAGGCGAAGCGTCGCCCAAGGAGAGCCGGGAGGCGTCACCCACCGGTTATACTCGTTTAGTGCTCCCAATTTGCATAGAGCTAAGGCTCGAGCGAGCGGGCGCACTTTCTTCCATTGTCGGACCCCCAACGAAGCCGGGACTAGCCCGTGTGCCCCCACCACCCCTTTCGCTCGGGGGCTTTAGTGAGCGTTGCAGAGAGAGAGCTGCAGGGAGAGAGCTGCAGGGAGTTGCAGGGCGCTGCAGAGGTTCCGCGCGCAGCGATTAATGACGGCCGACAATGGCGAACGCCCTGCACGAGGACAATAGCTTAATGATAATGAGGCACTCTCTATAAGGAGCGGCTCGCTTCCCAAGGACCGAACAACCCTTTTGCAACGACTGCCGCTGCTCCTGGCGCCGCTCGCCGCACTCCTCCTCCTCCGCACCACTTCCCGTCGATAAATAAATATTTCATGCGCGGAGAGTCTCTGCGGCTCGGCTGATTTGAGCTGATAGTTGGGCATCGCTGATTGTTTAGGCTCGAGTGTTAGTTGGTATGTCGGGAGCCCAAGGTCGAGTGACTCGATTGAGAAAAATTGGTATTGAAAGGCTCGTTTTACAATCAAGAATTTATCGACGTGTTTGAATTAGTTGGGCTGGGTGAAAATTTCATAGGCCCTTTGAGCAAAATTATCGCTAATTAGTTGGCGATGAGAGAGAAAAAAAAGAAAGAAAATTCACTTTTTAATGCTTTGGCATAGACTTGCATTTTAATTTGCTGATCGATACTTTAGCGACACTTCTCCGTTTATGTCTCGTGCACTTCGTGTTTGTTAGCACAACAAATTGTAACGTCATCCCGTCATTCTATGATTACCCTGGACTTCCGAAATGTTATTTTCAATGGCAATAACGGCATTGTGATTCATCAACTAAGACGCAAAATAAGCTTCTTTATGTAAATAAGTCTTCTGGCAGTCTTCGTTTCATGAAGAATGACGATTATTTTCACGACAACTAAATCATTTTAAGCCATTATCAATTGCAATCACTCGATATAATTAGTGATATTTTATAAAATAAGAAACAATGAAAAGCCAATAAATGTTCCATCAAAATTCCAATAGCAACAATCACAATGAATGCCATAATTATATTTGATAATCAATGAAAGCGTTTGTTTGGTTTCAAATTAACGGCAATAATATAAGAAAATTCGCTCCTTAAAACTGCCTCGTAATCTTCAATCTTTTTTAAGAAAAACTAGGTATACTCGATACTAAGCACTTGGCCTACATTGGCATTATCACTTCGTTTTCCTTGTAACTCAATGACATTTGTACTTTTCATAATCCATATGAAAATGACCACCATTCGTCCAATCACCCTAACATTTATTCTAAACAAAAATTTACTCCATAATAAATAATAAATACAATAAAGTAAAATAAATAAAATAGTAATAAAAGTCTTTGTTTACCATTTAAAGTAATCAATTATATCTTTATAATGCCAAGAATAAATAAAAAATTCTTATATTTAATGACTTTTAGAAATATTAAACAATACTTTAAATATTCTTAATTTTTTTTTAACACCTACACACAATTATTAAATTACAATTTTGCAATTTATAAATTACATACGATACACTTGAATAAATTAATTGTACTTTTATCTGCCAACGGGTCTATTAATTCCATCTTGCTTTCATTGTTGTTCACTGCAATTAATGGTTAATTAATTTTATTGAAGTTTTGAAATTTTCATACCTCAAAAATGAAATGAAATTTCTCATCTCCATCGATGTTTCAAGGTTCATCTATTTTATAATTGGGAGAATTAACCCTACAAGACGTTAATATTAATAATAATGGATTTGAGTAATTGACGTTGAATAACTTTTCCATCGTGAATGAAATTAAATTGTTGTGTTCCTTTGAAAACATTGAATATAAAAATGAGATGAATTGAGTTTTCAAATAGTCTATATCAATGTTGCGTAATATTTATATATAATTTTTCAATTCGATAAAAGGACAAAGATATTCATAATAGTAAAATATGTAAACTATATTTTATGCGAATTTTTTCCCAATTTATTGTCCAAAATAAATGCATAAACTGAGCATTTTTCTCTGTTCTTCCTACCAATAAATTAAGTATTTGAAGTGTCTAATGTCTGCAGTTTTGTCTCTTTGAAATATAAATAATCACTTTCAAGTGTCAATTTTCGCATAAACTTCAAGATCTCTTGAAAAAAAAGACAATAGCTTTCAATACAATTTTCCTTGCAAATAAAAAAATGCTAAAATTATTTTCACATTTTGCCCTTTTAATGGATGGATGCCAATTTGACTTGATTTATCATATGCGCGTGGACAGATGAATGCCGTTATCACCAATTGCCAATCGCCGGTGAATAAAGAATCTTTTAATAGCCGTATATTAATTTATTAAATTTAATAAAATCAATTTGAATATTAAAATTTCAATTTTCTATTACAAATGGGGTTTGCAATGGATGCTTACTTATACACACGAGGCCCATTACAAAATAATCGTTCGCCATTATTCTTTAATTGTCAGGGAGCGCTTATCGATTTATGGCTGATTTTTGAGAAACGACAATTTACATTCACGCAATTCTGTTGTAACAAATAGACAATGTTCTTTCCAGCCAGATAACTTTAGAAGCAATTCTTCTTATTATTATGAATTTATTCACATTGTCCTTGGCTTACAAAACCGCATCAAGCCAACTTGTAAAGGTATTGCAACGCCATACCAGAAAACAGTTGTAATAATAGAGAGAGAGAGATATATATATAAGCGAGTGAATATATTCGAATTCACAAAGTTCACGTGAAAGAAACTTTTTATTCGCTCGCATCCTATTCTCCGACGAATGAAACCATTATTATTTACCACATCTGTAAAGCATTATTCTATTTCCTTGGCGAGAGATTCTTCAACTCGGACGTGAAACTCGTTTGTAACACTCAATGCCAGACGCCCCTTCAATTCCCTCCTGCACCGCGCCTTCTCACTATCATTCTCTCTCCTCCACAAAGCCTCCCTCCCTCTTGGCAGCCTCTACCGACACTCCGATGCCCAGTGAGCGCGCGTGTGCCCATCGCCGCGAAATCTTCCCAAGAATCCGCGTGCCCCGACAAAAAGCCGACAGCTCGGACTTTGCATGCCCGCGTGAAAAGAACTGAGGCCACTAGACTCCGAGGAGGACGGATAGGGCTCGATCGGATGGGCCCTTCCGTGAGAAAGCGGCGGCGCCTAATGAATAAAGCTAAAGCACCTCGTTCCTCTCTCATGGCTTGTCCAACGATGCTGTTATCGAGCTGGCGATTAAAAGAAAATCCATACTTCGATCCACCTCTCGAGCGAACAATTAGCCAGAGACGAGATCCTCCTTATCCTCCAGCCTACCACAATTACTCCACGACTACGTACTCAAAATCCCGAATGACCTGCGCCATTTTCAAGATGCACGCTCCGCCAGCTCTTACTACTCGTGCAACGGAGATTCGTAGCCAAACTCGCTCTGTCTCTTGGTATCATAGGACCGATAGGAATGAATTGTACATTTGGGCTTTGGCTTTATCGTGCTCGTCAATATTTTTGCCCATTTACGTACTTTTGTACGTGGCTCTTATTAGGCTGCCGCTTGCTTCCCCACTCTTCCCTTTCCTACTCCTCTACTCCTCTTCTTCTACTACAATCGCCAAATACTATCGCACGACAGATACAAGCACCTCGAACCATATCGAGCGGACGTTAAAGTAGCTCGGTTGCAGGGACCTCGGCTCGGCCCATCTGGCCTCCATGATGCGCAAACAATTGATTGTCGCGCACGAGCGACAATGAGACCGATTGCATAACAATTAATCGGCCGAGCCTTGGACTCCGTGACTATCTACAATACGTCTCGATTCACGGGGCGCATAATGTCTGTGAGAAAGCGTCTTCTAATGAATAAAGCTGCCTCCTGAGAATGGCGATGGCAAACGACGTCGTGGGCATTGATGAGAGCGGACGGATGGAATAATGCACCGACTCGATGAGCCTCGTGGAGGAGCGAAGGAAGGCCCAAGGCGAGGCAGAGCTCCGGCGACAAACCGGTTTCGTTGCAGAAGCGACTGTAGCCTCCCGAAGATATCCCCCCACCACCCTCACCTCTCGTTTTGCCTGGGCGAGGTGGCCAATACCGGTCGGCGGGAGCAGAGAAAGGGGTCGGGCCGAGAACTGGTTGGGCATCGGCCGAATCTCTAATGAGTCCAACAGGTTGCCGAGGGTCTGGAGACGAGCCAAGAGGACTGGAGAAGTTGGTGAGGATCGCAGACACGAGCTGACTTTCCACCTTGCGCGGCCATCCTTGCATTATTTGTACAGGTTTGCTGGGACTGCAAAGTGTCGGTGGAGCCTCTTTGTTGGCAAGGAGGCCAAGGAGGTGTTGGCAGTGCCGTTGCGTGAAACTCGAATCTGTTGGTGCGAGCAATCGTGCACGAAAACAAAGTTATGGGATCCTCTTAAATCTGTAGCCTTTAATTAATGGGAGGATGAGGGGGGTGGGGGTGGCAAAGCGGGTGCCTCGAGGTTAGAAATTACGGAATATCGCATTAAAGTTTGATGATTAAGCTCGAGGTGCTTTGATATTAATAGTATTACGAATAATTAACGACGATCTTTTGTTGATGGAATTTTATAGTCGGCCGATAATCGTTTAATTCGTCTTTATTTCCATTGATGCATAAGCCTTTCAGTCCAATAATTAAGGGACCAACGCAACGTCCTGGGATTCACATATTCACCTTCTTCAGTGCCCAATATTCTATCTCAATTCGTACTTTGTTTGCCTTCACACGGCACAAAAGTCTAAAAGTCACAGGTGTTGCAGTACTTGAAGAATCTGTGACAACTCGTACAAAGTCGTACGGATAAGCCACGATCAGGACAGCTAAAAGAGAAAAGAAGATAAAAGAAGAAGAAAAAAATGAAGTTATATGCAATATAAGCATAATAATGAATTGGTATTTCTATACGTGACAGATCAGATTCAAGATCTCCCCCCCCACCGCCGCAAACGCTAAAAATCTCAAGTCTTAATAAATATGAATATTCTCGTGTATCTTAGACACGCATCTGCATAATTATATGACAAACACAAGAGTCTTTGTGCGAAAATAAGAAATATATTTAATAATAAAATTATCAAAGCGAAGAGAAATAAACGTCTTCAATTAAAAATCCAGCATTCCTTGCAACACAATGATGCACTAATTGCCCACTTGTGCAAGCCTTTTGCCAACTATTTCATTCATCGACTCTAATATAAAACGCATAGACCTCTCGTCATAAAGGCATCTTTTTGTTCTCTCTCTTTGCGTGTTTACGTTTGCCGAAAAAGGCGACTTTGGCCGAAATTGCGCTCTCGCGGCTCGCGAAGGAAGCCAAAGAAAGCCAACGAAAGCCAACGAAAGCCAACGAGGAAGAAGCAGGAGGGAAATATAAAATATTTTTCGCTCCCCGATGTCCGAGTCAGAAAAAAAGTCGGGCGATCCGTTCAATTAAGGGAATCGAGGTGGCGGGCAGGCCGAGTCACTGGACAGAAGAGGAGCGCGCGAGGACGGATATCAAGGGCGTTTGCCGAGGTTCCGGTCACCCGATCACCACACAAAGCGCAGATAGGATTATTAGACAATCATGTAATCTATGTTTGCCTATAGTGTTGCGCGCTCGCGACAGAGCAAACGCGTAATCTCGTACATACATAGGTAGATAGGGGGGGGGGGAGCGAGTCCCGCATAGAGCGGCGCATTACAAAGCTTAGCCAATTATAAAAGTATCGATTAGAAGTTGATCGCAATTATATTAGCATATTATAATTGTCGACGTTGGAGCGTTTTGTGTGGACCGGTGGATCGAAAATGTAGAAATTCCGGAGGTTCGCGTAATTGAGTTGCGATTACATTGCAGCCACATAATTCGCGCTGCATGCTGCGGGGAGGGGGCGCAGCCGCGCACTTTAATCCCCTTTAAGAATTATTAAGCGCGAGAGGGAAAGAAATAATGCTTTTGGAAACTGGGCACGGAGTCTGGCTCAATCGGGCCAAAGCAGATTTTTCTACAGATTGGCCGTCTAATGTCGAAAATCGCCAATGGCCGAGTCCAACGATCGGAAGGGCCGCAACATCATCCGTTTAAATAATCGATAAAGAGTAAATGCATAATACATTTGAATTGGCATAAAATGGCCCGCGCCCACTCGACCCAAAGTTACTCCCGCAACTACATCAGCGGGCCATGATTGCAGCTATCCAGTCGCGTAGCGGTAATGGAAGGTCAGAGACATATTTAGTAGCTCGGCCGGCCCTAATAGAAAGCAATTTATGCCGAGTTGTTCATTAAGCATTGACCGCGAGATACCAAAAGATACAAGTTTGCGCGTGGAATTGCGCTCGACGCGTTCCAATATGTCGTCGGACGACATTCTCGAGACAATTGCGGCTCAAGGCACCCCACACTCGCCCGATACTCGCCCGATACTCGCCCGATACTCGCCCGATACTCGCCCGATACTCGCCCGATACTCGACCAGTAATTGCTCGTACTCCTCAATTGAAACTTGATGCAAAGTTCTTTATTTGCCAAGCTCCGCTCTCCTCGCGCGACCGTCAACGCGATCGTTTCACCGCGTAAAGAGGAAGATCCATTGATCCGTAAAACTAAGCGTCCGCCGCGTCTCCGCTCCGATCAGAAAGAAAGTGTCGGTGCTTCGAGTCAACTCACCTCTCTCTCCCTCTCCACCTAATGAGTACACTGCCTACCTAGTCGACCTATCCCATGGCACTATTAAGCAATCGTGTCATCGATTGGACAACATATATATACCCATAGAATATGTGGACCAGCAAGATTCCATTGGGGTTGTATCGTCGCTTTACATGCTTCACGCGGAACGATAGCAGTCCATATCGGAGCATCGTAATGTAAAATTTGATAATGCAAAGTGATTCATCAGATGGTGATTACGAATTCACCAAGTAAACGTGCACGCTCTCCATTGTGGGCATTAGTCGCCTAACCGAATTATAAATCTCCATATGTACGTGGCGAAAAGAAGTGCGGGCACATACGCTATTTACCAACCTCCATATCCATTTCCAACTATACGAGCCAATTAGCGTCATTGAATACCTTTATCTGCGAGCAAAAATCCTTTATCTGTCCGCCTATGTCGAGTGTTGTTTTAACGTCGTAAAAATGTTTTTCAAAATATTTAAAAACCATAGTTTATTAAAAAAAAAAGAGAGAGATAGGAGTATGGAATTTTTACGTTTCTTTGTTTTTTACGATGTAATGGCCGACTTTCAATGCTCAGTCGGTGTGTGTGCCATTAATACACGCGAGCTCGTCGGTCCTTTAAAGCTTGGCCCCTTGGAGGGAACAATGTGTGCTTAATGTTGCAGTTGTTTAAATTCATTGCTTTCTTTTAAAATTGGCAATTCTTCAGTAGCCTTATTTAGCTTTCATTTGTTCTGCTTTGCAATTAATTTACATTATGCCGCGCAATTGTGCTTACAATGAAGATGTTTAGTACATATTACATGCAGTTGAGAAGCTAAGACTTGGTATTGACAATCATCCTACCCACCAAACAATTCCCTATCAACTAATAAAGTAATTTGTATTACTCGTCATTAGTGAACAATGTCTCGCGACTCTAAATCCGTAAAGTTCAGATTTGTCTGAAGTGTTATATTGAAGCGCAAGTATTTCCTTGCCTCTGAAGCATTCCAATATTCGGAAATTTCAAGTTCGAACTTCAACATGCACTTACTTCACTTTACGAATAAGAATAATTGTTAAAAACACTGTGATATATTGTCGATTGTATTTATAGTGTTAAATAATCAAAAAAAAAAGTGGCCTGTAGTCATAATTAAACCTAACCAAAATATATTCAAAGAGTGCAGGATTGTCTATTACGAATCCATATTACAATTTACAGTTCAAAAGAGAAAATTCCCTGCTGGCCATGACAATGAGAAGCATCAATTAGAAAAATTTACGAGCAATTCATAAATTACGCGAAGCTCAAGTTTATAAAAATATTTACATTAACATTTTACTTATCTAAATATTTACTTTTATTGCCACTCAAGAACAAGTAATTGCAGCGATTTTAAAACTTTCGCGTATTCACGTGCTTGTAAATTTCTATTATTCCCATCACATATTACGCATATACGCATTTTACAATGTTAATAATATAATAAAAATATTGATAATCCATTCAATATGACACATAACGTGCATTATCTTCACATTAATGTGCCTTTATCTTTATGAAATATTAAGTGTGACTTAATTGCAGTCCATTTATTTTTATTAATATTACAGATGTAGTTATTGGCCGGTGTGTAAAATTTAATAAAATTTTGACACAAATCTCGATAGATGCTACTATTAGTTGATTAATTATGTCAAATGATATTATCTGAAAAAATAAATTGGCAAATTAGTCGATGACGATTGACAAAATTTTAAAGGATATTTTTCTTCATTTATTACAAGACTTTAATTCAAACATTTCCGATATAAATCTCAAACTTGGCTTACTAGTTGAAAGATGTTAATTTCAAGAAATTTTGATGGTTCGATTGAAAACTACTCTGTTTCTCATATCTTATCTCACCTCTTAATCACTAACAAACTTATAAATTGCATACATTAATATTAATATTGAGCTTTTTTTACTCTGATTTTTCGGCTTTTTGTGGTATGCGTAATATAAAGTTTATGCGATTTCCCAGTATATAGCATTGAAAAATAAAAAATCAACGTCAATTATACTTGGTGCTTTTACGTATTGAGCTTTGCCGATAGACACGTAACCGGCAAATATACTTTACGTGTAACCCAATATTTTCTAATGTGACTAATTAAGAATTTAGAAATGGAAATATAAAGTCTTAAAATTACCCACTTTTTTATAATTAATTAAAATTTAAATTGCGTATCAAACAAGATTAATCTCCGATTACTAATACGTGATTGCAAAAAATTTAAAATCTTGCCGATAATTTTCAGAAATCGTTGAAACAGTCGATGTCAAGTGCAAAGTAATCGACCACATTATCTTGGATCAGGATATTAGACAATACAAAGCAAATATATTAGAGCGATAATTATTTATTATCGCTACTAATTTCAAGAAAAATGTCGCTTTGCGCGCATCTTGATGGTTGGTAATTGTACGAGAAAAACAAATGTTTTTCACTATTTTCAATAGTTGCTTATATAAATTGTATTTAACGGCAAAGTCGCGGATTTTTTCTACAATTTCTACATTTAATATTCAATTTATTTAACATAATTATCTAATTTACTCAATTAAATGGCCTAATAACCGAAAAGATTAGTAAACAAATTGTTTTGAAATCCTATGCTAATTATCATTTATATAAAAACAATTGATTGATCCCAAAAGCTTATACTGCCTTGTGCAAACAGACAAACAGTGCAAGTACGAGCAACAAAGACTAAATATTATTTTAAAGTAAAACTAAATAACACTTGAAATATAGTCATAGTGTCGAAAATATAGGTAAACATTTTTAGAGAGAGGCCCATCATCAGATATAATTGACTCGGATAATCAATGTCCATGATATCAAGTGTCCCCCCCCTCTCACACTCTCTCTGCCTCTGATCGTCTCTCTCTCCAGCTCCCATATGTAGAGATAGTAAGAGAGGATTCGGTGCATCTCCTTCAAGTACAGATATACGTTTCTGTGTAAAGTGTCACGACACAGGCATATAATTACAACATTGAAATATATACCGAGGCGAGCGCCTCCAGCCCCTCAGTGCACGTCCACACGAACAGGCAAATGCGCGCACACTGTGGCAGTGTGGGGGAGGTGGCGTAGGTGTAAGTGAGGGTGCCAGTAAATGTAGACTTGCACGAAACACATGTCGATACGGCCACATAATGGGAACATAACCGCCATGTAGAAACGGGCCGGAGTATTTAGGTGTCATGGTGCCAGGGGTTAATTGCACATGATTGGTTATTGTTGGTAGGCAAGAGTCGGGCCGAGGCCGCTCGTGCAATCCACACGCACGCACACGCGGCCGATACTTTAATTTTCGATCGTACGCGACAATTTGTTTGCCCGCGGCGCGTCAGCGCGACTGAGCGAGACGGAGCGAGCGGGGGCGGGCGGGCGGCGGTGGAGGAGGGGACTGGGGCGAAAAGATAGGCGCCCTCGCGCGTTTTTTTCCCATTGGAAGTCCTGGAGAAGGTGAGAAGGGAAGCCGATAAATTATATCCGTGTGCCAGGAACCGACACCCCTCTAATTTATGGGCAGGCAACACTTACTTATTCCCGGATCGCCAAGTGAGGAAAGGAGATAGTACACCGACAGCATGAGAATTAGTGCTGAGGAGAGGAGAGGGAGAAGAGCGGAGGACAGAGGCAAATGGATTATTTTAAACGCACGGGAAATAAGGGCTGCGCGAGATAAAAAAAAAAAGGATTTACATTAACGAGAGGGAGGAGAAGGGTCGAGGGGGACTGTGAATCGGGCTATTTATGCCTCGGACAATGTACGCGTAATAAGTATGTAATCGGAAAAACCTTCTCCAGCATTTAACATTAATAATGCATTATTGATTCTTGCCTCGTGCTTGCCCCTTCTTCCTTCTCTTGCTCCCACACTCGTGTGCTATTGGAAATAATTGCCTCGCTTCCCAGTCCATTCCCTTACATGCACGCCAAAGAAATATATATCAACGATAAGATTTTTCGGATATTATTGCCTTTAGGTACAGTCGTGAGCAAAAAATTCGCGAATCTATAAGCGTCGTCGTATAATGGTTTACGCGCTCGCAGCTCATTTCCTGAAGGGCATTTATAAGGCAATTGGGTAAGTAATGAGTAATAGTGCGATCGATCTGTGCTGTGTGTGTGTATGTGCACAGTAATTGAAATATCAGGTATTATTTATTCGCTGTTAAAGAGAGGATGAAATGTGTTGAATCGGCTCAGTTGGAAACAGCCGCTCAAATAATAACGACGACAGCTCTTTCTGTATTTAATTTACTCATAATCACTTGCGACTGTAATAGAAAAACTTTTCCTCTCGCACTTTTTTTATTTTTGAACTTTGTCTCCTCTTGCTTTATTGACGTAAGCAATGGCAAATAAATTTGACAAACTGTTTGAAAATGTTTAACAATTATGGGATTTGAAGATAAATTTGATGTCAGGTAGTTTAGAAATAAAAGCAAAAATATTCCAATCGTTAACTGATTACTTTACACAATTTTGCATGTGTGTTGGACGTAACTTTTACTAATTTTACGATTTTCAGTCCACTTGTTGAAAAGCCCTTCTAACCACGCAAGAGTGTGCAAAATTTTACTTAAATAATTTTTTTAACGATAAAACTCATAGAAAAATTCAATTTCAGCTAAATCTTGAGAAAAATGGTTTGTTGAAAAAATAATACAATTTATTATGGAAAATGGAGCTAAAACCCAGTTTCCCATCCATGGGAGATACATCCAGTAAAATAACGTTATAAAATGCAAATCCAAAGGGGTCGATTTTCTTCCTACTTTTCCTTTTTCCTGCATGTCGACATTATCGGTATACCCCAATATCCTTCCACGTCGTTAATCTTTAGTCTCTTACATAAATAAGTCGCACTGTTCATTTATATATTTCATTTTATTTGCATAAATTAAGCATTTTGCATAAGGGCAGGTTGGGTAATATAAATATTGTCATTATTAAATGTTTTAAAGAATTCGGATTTCTATTATACTATACCATTCCATAATTTGGTCGTATTCGTATATTATTCACTATATATATTCACTTGATATAATTATTCTCAGTACTTGGAATAAACGCCTGTGAATCCCAGGCGATAAGACACTTTTATACTTGGAGCAAACTCTTCTTACACAATTAACATTATTTGCATGATCCACTTATAATTAACGCACCTCCCCTCGCAGCAATGCCTCGTATTTATTAATTTTTCATGGCTCTTTTCTATCTCATCTCATCGAATCCACTCAATATTCTCTTTAACGTTCGATTATCTTTTGTACTTTTATTTTTATTCATTAATTTGCCCTATTATGTCCCAGGACTTAATCTGGGATATTTTGTGTATTATGCGAGCGAATTCTATTTAAAACCATCAATAATTTTTTGTCACATTCATTCTAAATGCCAATAAACTGGCTTGAAATTTTCCAATTCATAATCTATCAACAATACATTTACATTTCAATTGTCTTTGTGCCACATTCACGCCGATTAAAGAAATTATTGTACCTTTAATTCTGAGGAACAGCTAATATTCAATTCTCAAATGTGCTTTCTAATTTTTACGCAATTTTTTGCAGGATATGTACCTATAATTTACAATAAAATAAAAAAAAAACGCTGCTTTCTTAATAGTTGAGCTTAGATATTATTGTTTTCGAAACACATGCTAAAAGTACTTAATGCTTCTTCTATCTCCGATTTCACAATTGAATTGCACCGTGTAATTTTTTATTTGATTTTATTGGAATCGTAACAATTTTAAAATACACGTCTGACTTAATATTGCATTCGAGTCTGTCAAATAAGTTACAAATTAATGAGGTTCGTATTCATAACGATAGTTTAATAAAAGAAAAAGAATGTAATGTCTCATTACTTTGTGTTTTAAAAATTACGTTAATCGGTGTGCATATACTGCGTATAAATTATTCCATTGAATATCGGTTACCATTAAAGGTATTTAAATGAAAAATACGGATCAACGAAAAATGTACTAAGTAATAAAAGGAAATATTCAAAAAGAATAAAAAAAAGGCAAAAGAGAAAAAAAACGTGTTTTCATATTGTCGGGCAGCATTGTTGTTTGACTACGCGTGTAACTGTTAAAATATTTTTCAAGTTTTAACAAAACATATCATAGAAACTATCCTCAAAGTTTATCCCTCAACACACTCAAAGTAAAAAACAAATAAACACACTAATAAAATATTACTTATAAATTATGATATTCATTAGCGACTAAATTATTTAACGCTTGAATTATCACAGATCATTCACTGTGCAATACTATAATTAATTCAAGTTTAATTACAAATAATATCAGTTAATTACGATGAATGAACGAATTGGGAATGCATTATATAAGATCACATTTCATCACCGCATAAAGTTTTATGTCTGAATACCGTTTCTATTCAAAGAAACATGTGTTTATAAAATTAAGAATCTTACGTTGGACATAATAAAGCTAAGAGAACTTTCGATTTATTATAATAATAACCATAAAATAGTGATTTTGTCGAGAATTTCTTGAAAAGCATCGTAGAAAAATAATTATCGCGTAGTCCTATACAGGGGTACGAATAATAATAATACACAATGACGTATAATTATTTAAACTTTTGATAAAAAAAGGAGAGCCCCAATAATTCATAAAAACGTACCATTATTGCTATTATTATTCACCCTTTGCGAATTAGAGCTCTGATATATAAGTTCGTATGGACTTTATCTAAAGATGCGACTGGTTCATGCCACACGTCTCGTGCAATAATTAACTCAAATATCTCATGGCCATGCAATATTGCAATTTTATTTGCTAGAGAGCATAGAGTAAGCCCAATGCAATAAACCGAATGGCTAAATTCGCATTTAATTGAAGGATAGTCGTATAACGCTACTGCGTCGGCGCTTAATTGAAAATCGACGGCAGCTTTTTTTCAGATAATTATTAATCTGTAAAGCATAATTTAAAGTTGCTTCCCTCAAAAAACCCGTACAATTAAATAACCGATCCCATGCATATGTAACGAGGGATAAGCGGTATGCACTAGAACCCATTTTGAAAGGCCGTCATACACACATATACATATACATATATATATATTTCATACTTAAAAGTCCGTTGATTGCAATACAGGAAGCACACATGGCAGCAGACGAGTAGAGACGGCCGACAATACTTCATACAGCAAATTGAGCGATATAATGTCTGGAGCGAGCAATGTAAGAATTAAATGTTACCCCCGGCCGGGACTTGGGCGATGGCGAACAAGAAGAGAGAAGAAAAATGAAAAAAAAAGAGGAGGAGGAGGAGGAGGGGGCCACGAATCGAACAAAGCCAATGAGAGAGAAAAGTGCGGAGGCAGCGGTGGAGGAGGAGGAGTACCATTGCCTCTCGGTTTGAACGAGCGAGACGAGGGAAAATCTGACACGGGAGAAGGATTTTTCCGCAGATTATCCGTGGCGGGCAAGGCTGAAACGCTCGCAAAGAAAGGAAATCGATAGCTGAAACGGAGAGCAAGTTACGAGCGCAATTACATTTCGCTACACGAGGACGTCATCGCACCGTGAAATGAAAAAGAGAGCCGAACGTTGACTAAAGTGCGTCTCGTCGGCCACGTTGTACCAGCGACTCCGAGTGTCCAATAGACAAATCAGCGAACCACGCGCCCGAGCTCCTCTATTCCTCTCCCTCTCCCTCCCACCCACCGCTCCTTCTTTATTTCCAGGGCAATTAATGCGCGCCGGTTAACGGCAAAGCTTTGTGAAGTGCTCGACAGCCAGGCTCTCGCGCTTCGAAATTAAAATGCCCGATGGAAATTAGCCTCGGCCTAGGCCTTTTTCCTCCCTGGCAGCAATTCTCCTCGATAATCGTACAATCGATTCCCTACAAATCCACTCGGCTCATGACGTAAGAAGAGTCTCATACCAATCTGCACATTGGGGGCATTGATCGCTCGCCTTTGCCATTCCAATTCAATAAGAATATTGGCCACACTTTCTTTTAACTCGCAGCTTTCTTGGACAAACAGCCCTCGTCTCCGCGCAATTCGTACGCTAATTTCCAATCAAATATTTTCAATAAATTTCCAAATTGTACGATGTTCTTAATTGGCGATAACTGCTTGCTTATGGAATGCAATAATAAAAGCTTAAATATTCTGGCGCTTCTCCATTGACTGGTTGTTTCTTGCTTGTGTCGATGGCAGTTTAAGACACTTGCTGCTAAATTTTAATGAAAAAAAAGAGAAAAAAAATAATAATAAAGTTACATTATATAGTGTTTGAGAGGAACTTGTCAAAGTAGATTACGATAAGGATACTCGGCATATACAGTAAGATCTGTACTTGTTAGACTTACTTATTAGAGCGATAGCATAGAGCTAGAAGAACTGCGGTTGAGATTCCGAAGAATAAATTCTTTTTGTTGAAATTTGTTGAAAGAAATTACTAGACATTTAGTGAAGGGGTAATGGGTACACAGTGCAGAGGAGGAGAAAAACTTTGACGGCGTACATTTATGAAAATTTCAACGTGAAACTGCTCAAATTAAAATTGATGGCATATAGCCTCACTTACAAGCGAATTGCATTTTATTATTATGATTATTTTAATTCGGCCTCTTATAATTAAACTTATTTATATGTCGTTGTGTTGCATTGGTAATGATCAATTTTCCACGACAATTCCACCACAATTTTAACAATTCTGCCTTCCTCCGATTAGCTACAAATAATAATATTTTCCATTTTCACGGTTCCATGGAAAAGTCACACTAGAAACATTGTACGCACACTACCACACCGATTGTGTGTTTACATAATTTCTCGCCCATCTTTCATCATAAATAAACAGTCCTTTTTCAATAATACCAATGTTTAAATTCGATATCTTGAATTATTCTTTACATATTAAAATTATAAATCGAACATTAATACTGTGTTTTTACATCCAAATGAACGTTCAATCATATGTTTTGTCAAAGAATGACAATGACAAGCAACTCGAGATAACAAACGCCAATATTAATGAGGTTAGCTCAATTACTATTCTACAATTGTAATGCACTATTTGCGTGTAATATAATATAATTAAATGCTTAGCATTAAAAGTGTGACTTTACTTAGCAATATCCTTTAGACATGATCGATTGTAATGAAATTTATCAATATTGCGTTGACGCAATAGTTGACAAATATTTTCTAATCAAATACTCTAGAGTTTCTTATATTATTTCTGATTTATGTAAATGCAATATTTATTCTACGTAAATAATCAAAGGCTTTAATGCTCGCATAAATACAAAGTACATTTACAAAATGTCCAGCCTCGCTCTGCCCTACAAATCATTATTAGGATTAAAACCAGGAATCATTAAAATAGGAAAAATCGTTGGCATGTATTCTTTCTCCCCCCTAATAATCGAACGCAATTTAATAAAAACTACAAATTTTCACTTTCATAAGCCAGATGTGTACGTATGCATATGTATATGTGCGGAGGAGGCAGCGAAAGCGTTTGGTTAGTTTCACGACTAAATCGTTTCATCTATTTCAGCCAAAACATCCAATAACATACCTGTAGGCTCATTGGCCACGACTCGTATCATATAAATTATTCCATTACGATAGCCACAAAGCCAACAACTCCATTGCGATCGGACACGCGCTGCAAATCCCACTTCGGCAGCATTAAACCAAAATTTTTCCTCCCTTAAACTCCCCGCCGCGCCATACATTTTTCTTTTCTAGCCAATTGATTCGGATTTATCTCGGCGCAGAGATTTTGCCCGGCCTATCATCCCCTATCCGCCAATGCCGGGTAGTTGGCCGCAGCAGATATGCTCCCCCGATAATCAATGATAATGCGATGACGCGCGCGCGAGAGCTCATGTACACCGCCGTGTGAGAGGGAGGGAGAGAGAGAGAATACCGTCGCGGCCTTGACATTGAACCAATTAGCGCCCGTCGACCCTCTCGGTCCATGGGCCAATGCTACGACAAGCAATGAGGCAACCCGCGCGCCTGTGTGTGTGTGTGTGGACGTAAATGCGTGCTTATGAGCTTTAGTATGTGCCTGTGTTGAGTCGGAGGTGTCTAGACAGTGCATGCCAGGAAGATCACCTGGAATGCAGCCACGTTACACGTCTCGGTGACGGTGTAATAGTGTTGGAGGGAAGCGATTCCAGGACGTCAATCTCCTCGACTGATATAGCTGCGAGTGGCGGATGGACATTCTCTCTCTCTCTCACTATGCATGTGCTCGTGCGTCTGTATGCGCGTGCCAATGTGCACGGGTGTGCATGCAACGATCTTATGGCATATTATTCGTTCGAGCGAGGAATGTACCGCGAGTGCCTCATACGCAAGTTCAATTGCTCCTCGAGATATCCTTTAATAGACTATCGAGTTGACGCAGCAGAGCTTTTGCTGAAGAAAAACGATCGATATAATAAAACTTGCAAGTCATTGTTCATTGGATTATTACAATCTGAGCTCACTATATGTAACGTTGCAAAGCTCTACGAAGCCTTTCACGCGTTAATCGCAAATTCGAGTTTTTAATTATTCGCGTTAAAATGACGAAATACTTCCAGTCATTGGGTGAGGTCAGCGATCGGTCAGTTTGTAAATAAGAATTCGATGGGCATTTACTTTGCGTACAACCGTTCCAGCTCCAAGAACCTTGGACCCACCGTAATATTTCACTCTCTCTCCCTCCATAAAAGTCCACGAGGCATGGAGAATGGCTGGACAGGAGTGGCATTCCGTCCGATATTTATATTGTTTATATTATATTGTTTAGAGAAGCGAGTGTGCGCCAAGAGAAGAACTCGAAATTAGCGAGTAACATAATTCGTTAGGCATGTCAGTCTAGCCTCTCGCCATCACACAGCCAACTCAAACAATAAAACGGCAGTATTAATGTGCCAGGAATTGCAAAAGCCATCGGCAGACTGAAAATCATCGACAGGTGCATCGATGGAGCGCCCCAGTCCCGTATCCAAACTACAAACGCAAAAATGCATCGACTGACGAGGGGCATCGCGTATCAGCTGCCCCCGCCCATCGAGGCCCTAAAAAGTATCAGCCCTCGAAATAACGCGACAAAGTATCTGCGCACTTTATACAGTGCATACGAGCGCCAGGTATGCGTTTGTTGCCAGCTCAAAAGAGAGTGGGGGGAAGAGGAGAGAGAGGAGTGGCGGATAAATAACGGTGAGAGGGTCGTTTCTGGCATCGTGGCCGCTCTCTGATTTAGAGCCGAAAAGTGATTTCGAGGGCCATGAGCGAAGCGATCGCCCGACACCCAACTACGGCCGTTATATTACATCTATCGCCATAAGCTTTGCCCACTCCACCTCACCACACACACGAGTACCTTTCGCCTACTGCTTTTAGCACCGCTCGCCTCCCACTTTTTCCAATCTTTGAGCCCAACTCACTATCAGCCTGAATTCTATTTCACTTCGTAGAACATTACATTGTATTTATTATTTATAATTATTCGCGAGGAGGAGTGGTGGTGCTTGGGGGGGGGGGCGACCACATCTAGGCGTACGTACCAATGAAATTAGCGATGGAATAATGAAAGTATGGAAAGGCAAAACAGAGGCTTTGTACTCGGCATGGAGTTGGTCGGAAAAATGCGTACAATTACGGCGTATCGATCAATGAATCTTTATTTAAAGCGCAAGCTTAACCATACACTACTACCATTACATTTAAGTGGAATATATGTTTTGTTGTAATTAGGTTGCCGCATCAATTTGCGCGTTATGGGCACGTTATGACGAATATTAATTTGCATTAAAATATTGATTGGACATTGAAATACAGTGTATAATAACATGTGAATAAATACGGCGTGATTTTCTAAGCAATAACCAAACAAGCCTAAATAGACATTGTAACATCAATGATATTCGAACGGCAAAAACCTTCCATCAGCAGTACAATACGAGTATTTTGAAATTTACATTTAAAGGGTGGAGAGCTGTCCTATTACACTTTTTAAAATCTTAATCTTGGTAATTTGGCGTAGTGGAGGTTGATGAATAATTGAATAGTTTAACTTATTAAACGCTCTCTAAGGTTATTATGGCGAGGATTCGGTGGGACACGGGTAACGTTCCAAGTGAAATATCACACTATTAGTCAAGTCGGAAATTAACTCGTACACGGACAAAAAAATTTAGTATCTGCAACTCAACTTGTACCATCAAGTTACAGCTCTACATGAACTTACACAGCTCCGCAGCCACTCCTACTCATACGATTTTCATGAAATATTCAATAGAAAATAGTGCCTTTCCCATTACGAGTAATCACAAATACTCCAATGGCAATGCTTGTAAACATGTGTACTGCTATTTTTGTATTCAACTTGCTATATTCCAATAAAATAATTACAATTCCCTTCGGTTCGGTATAACTTTGGACTTAATTAAGGCAATAAAGTAGCAAGATTATGAAAATTTTATAAAAACTTATTCGTTAATTTACATAAAGTATATTTTATTTATCATCTACTTGTACTATAACTCGCTTTTTATAATCCGAGCTTAGTTACATCCCGAAATACTCTTCCCTTAGGCATATTTACTTGCGAAGAATTTGCATTAAATTAAAGAAATTCCGAATGTTAACTTATAAATATATTTTCTATATACGTGTGCAACTAATAATCTTAATTTATGAGTGTGAGTCAGTCCACAGCTACTTAGACAGGCTAGACAGGCTGATGGGGCAAAAAGTGAATACTTCGAGACATAATTCAAACAACCAGATAGATCTAGATAATCTAAAAAGAACCAGATAATCTAAAATAAAACGCAAAAGTTTTGTAGTAAAGTTGCAAACGTCAATACCGTTAAAATCTTCGTTATTAAATGAAAATGTTAAGTACAATAGCCGAGACAATAAAGAATGTCTAAAAGTCGGTTAGTGCGAAGAAATCCCGATCGTTATCGTTTCGTCTGTCACGCATATAAATATCGAAGAGAGAGAGAGAGAGAGGAAGAAGCGACATCGTTGGGTAATACCCGCTAGCATGGAATTTATAAAAAAAAATTTTCCGTAATTGAGTTGAGGACAGTTTATACCTAAAATATTTGTCCCACATACGAATAAAGAAAGACGGATCAATTCGCTGAATTTTGATTTTGACAATAGAATCTAAGACGGCATCACATTGCTTATTTAATTATAAAAGGCACGAAGATTAAAATGTAAGCCATTAAGCACTGGAGGATAATATTCTTGGATGCTGTGTATTTGGTCTCGTACAAAAGCGAACGTCCGGGTGAGCGAGGTGGGGTACGTAAGGGGGGTGGGGGAGGTGGGATAGAAGGTAATACGAAGGAGGTGGGGTAGAGAGTGAGGGAAGCTCATTCGAGTTGGCCGGCTTCCCTGTATCGGTGTCAATCCAATCAATGGTTTATTAACCGACGTGTGAACAAGAGGAACGAGAAACAGAGGTTTAGTTGGTGTGCGTGCGCGCGGGTGCGCGCGTGTGTGCGCACGTGAGAGAGCGAGAGAGAGAGAGGGAGGAATGATCGAACAGAGGGACAGCGCACGGTCGTTACACGGACATCCCCCTACCACAGAAAAAAAGACAATGTGTACACGCACGAGTGTATTCGAGAGAGAGAGAGAGAGCGTGGTGGATGAGAAAAAAGAGAAACCAGCCTTAAAC
>JAPYYT010001579.1:0-25497 GCA_030522565.1 Ceratosolen corneri | reverse complement strand
GAGTGACTGCGAGAGAGAGAGAGAGAGAGAGACGGGGGGGGGTAGAGAGCATACTACTTCTCATTCTTCGTGCTCTGCCTTTCCACATTTTACTTTTCACTCATTTTTATTAGGAAGATGCAGATTTTTCAATTGAATTTATAAAAGTTTTCTGTTATTGAAAATATTTGCTTATTTTTTGCTTATTTTTTGCACATTTATTGTTACGATTATATTTAGAAAAAATATTCTAGTAATCCTGACTTTTTCGTCGATTATGGTCCCCAGTATTTATTTGAAAAATTCATCACTTAAATAACATAGTTTACAGATTGAATTATGAAACATAATAATAAATTATATTGAAGTACATTTAATTAATATCATAATCGATTTTAAAATGATATTTTATTTGTAATTTTTATATTTAATTTGAAAGGAATATTGACAATGTCATATATCAAAGGTATACATACATAAGAAACGCAAAATACTACGTTAAGAGAGTAAGTCTAAGGAATGGGTATTAGACGAATTTTCAGAAGTTTACTTGCCAAGTTAGCGATATCTCGATCTTAATTGTTCTTTTTTTATGACGCATGATCCAGAGCATTAAGTTAGCTAAATTCAATTCACCAAATGCCCACTGTAACTTTTAGATACGTTAACAATTATCTCTGGGAGAGCAACTTGCATTTAATAAATGTATTATTTGCAGCTAAATACAGGAGAGGATTTTATCCTCTTGTGATATTTGTCTGTAGTTTGAATATTCTTTGTTTACAATTTGAGTTATTAAAAATAGTATTATGTGAATGTTGTCTGAACACACTTTTCGTGATTGTAAATATTTTTAAATCGCCTTGGCTGTGATTAAATATATTCCAATGGAGTTAAACAAAAATTGTCTGTATTTAGGAGAACAGAGCAAAAAACAATATCTATATTAATAAATTTAAGGAATATACTATATAATTAGTATTTATTTGCATTAATTATATTTGATGAATATCCTTGAAATTCTTTTAGTAAAATGACGTAAATAGTGGAGGATTTCATTGAAATATAGAAAACTAATTAATATAAATGTAAGTGTCCATTTATTACGGCAATTTATCCTGTTTGCGCAACTATCTTTATAAATAAAGCTTACATAGCAATAGAAGAATACGAAACATAAAAGAATACTAATATCAGTGAATACGGTAATATAACATGGATTAGTTGTAATAACTAAAATGATGTATGAATATTCAGTTGGCATACTCGAATGTATACGTATAAATTTTTATGAGTATCTTAGCACAGTCAAGTCGCAACTATTCTTTAAAATGACAGTAATACTCTCATGTAAAGCAAGTACATTCAATCGCAATAGAAGCTCTAATAAAATGCAGATTTATCTGACAAAGCTTGATTAAATGAAGTGAATTAAAGTAAACGGACAGGATGATCAGTTAGAATACCTGTAGAGGCCAAATCCTTTCTTCTAAATCGTAATTGTAATTTTAACTCAAACTCCAACAATGCGGAGAAGAACATTTTTACTTCGTCTATCGGCTTTTATAGCGGTCAGGACTATCTCGAAGCCGACACGCCAGAATGAATGAGAGCAGAGTGAAGGAGGGAGAAGGAGCGAGAGGTCCAAAGGAAGCAAGTGCAACGATGGGTCAGCCACTCAGTGGAGTATATAATGTGCTTGATTGCCGGCTTCTAATCTGGTTCCCTATTTCTACTGTCCAACCAGATGGGAGTTGCAGCTCTCCTCGGCCACCTTGTTCGCATCACTCACTCGTCACTACTGTCTGTCTCTCTTATTGTCCAATAGCAATGACCCGAATGGACTTGTCGTCACATCGCTTTGAGTCGTCGGGGGTCAGAACGTACGGGTAGTGCGCGATCGATCTGCCGGACTCTAATTTGAAAACTGATGCGCATGACGAAAAGAATGCAGCTCGAGAGAGCTCACGACTTTTTCCATCGTTTTCGAGTAGTGAAGTGGAACCGTTAGGATCTTTAGCTGAGGAATGATGAATGACGAGGATAAATAAATAACAATGACAATACTTTTTTACAATTTGAAACTTTCAGGGTAAAGCGCGCGGCCGATAGAGTTGGTCTTGTGATTGTTATATTTCGCGGTTGGCAATGTTTGGCAGAGGAGTGAATGTTTTCTTTGAAAGGTTGTTGGGCGGTGAATTTACGTACCTGGACATTGCAATTAGTGCAAGAAATAGATTTGGAGTTATTTGCAGATTCGTCGATTGCTTGGTTAACTTAAATTCCTGTTTTTCCAGTCATTGTAGCCAAAGGCTTTCATTAGAATTCTGAGCGATAATCCTTTGTGTGCTCCAATGATTTTATGTATGTTGTGCGATTAAATTTCTATACGTAAAGACGGTGCATCTAATTTTTATTTTTATTTCAAATGGGATTATCTTTATTAGGGAGCTTCTCAAGTGGTCAATTAGAAAGCGGCTACATAAATATCTGGACCAATAATAATTAGTGAATTTCAACTATTTTCAAACATTTTATATACAGTTATAATGCACTTATTATATAATGCGTATATGATAAGAATGGATGTGCAATAGAGTGACGGAACGTGTAGGAATTAATAAACAACGGGTGTATGTTTAGAATTATTATACCTAGTACTCATTATATTAGGCTTATACAACAGATTTACAATACATTACGATATTTCTAATGATATTTTTCCCAAATAATGTAATATTATTTAATTAATTTTAAATTACGGAATTTTTTATGTAGCCAGAGTCATCATATTTCTATAATAGTTTGAAAAAATGTGCTTCGAATTTTCATATACAAATCCATATAATCATGTAAATATGAATTAGATTTTATAATATATAATTTAGTTTTGTAAAATGTGGGGTTGTACGAATTTTATGAGACATTTAATAATTCACGAAATAATAAATATTTTTGATATTTCATTAAATATTTAAAGTTGTACTTTAAAGTAGATAGTGTGCGAGTTTCGTCAGCCTGTTTAAATTGTTCACGAAATTAGTTAGATATTACGTCGTGTACTGTGAGAGCGTGTAATCTGTAAAGTAAAAATCAAATTTCAGAATATGTAAATAAATTTTACGATACTGATAATTATTAATCATTGTTTCATGTTGTCATTTAAATGTAAAAAGTTTATTAATAGCTACAATCTAATTAATAAACGAAAAAAATCAATCAAGAGGCTTACTCTTTTCAATCAATTGCAAAAATTTTTCCACTATATAATTTGTTTAAATAAGTTAAGCTGTTAAATAATAATAGCTATATAATGTACGAGTGATCTATAGGTTACTTTTGTACAATATCACTATATATTAAGAGTATACTATTTATAGTATACTATATATTTATTTAAATTTATAATACACTATATATTTTTAAACGACAAATAAATCAATAGTTATAGTATTGTTATAACTGTAATAAATTTATAATATAAGTTTGAATTAAAAAAAAATTGAATTAAAAGTATAACAGTATGCGACTTTCTTATCAAATAAAGCAGTTCATTTATGACATAATTGATTGGACTTTCAGTAAAAACTTTATATCCAATTAATTATGAATTTATTTGCAAAATATTTTTACAAATATTATAGAATATTATATTAATCATCATTTAACATAATTGAATAAGAAATGTTGGAGGTGGTTGCTCGTAAAAAAGAATATCAGTATATTATGCAATCAATTTCTATGTACGTTCAATGGTTCACACTGAGTTTAAAAGCTTAAATATAATTACAATAGACAAATACGAGCTCTTGCTACCTACCATAACACCAGAAAGCTTTAATCGATAAAATATGAAATATGAAAGCACCGAATCATTATACTAATGCAAGACTAAGACATTAAAAGCAATGAAAGAAAAGCCCAGCAATACTCGCACAAGCAGATAAGCGAAGGGTTGAGTTTCCGGGAGCACATCTGCTCGTCCACGAGGAGTAGTAGTTATGCCGTCGGTAATAGTGTCTGGCATAGTACCAGCGACGCCCATTATCCCCTTGAAAAATAAAATTCAGATTAAGGCTTTGCCGAGACTTCCCAATGCGTGTCGCGCGGCCTGCCTGGAGAAGTCGAAAGTACGGAAGTTTTAACGGATCTGAGAATTCATGTAAGCATTCCTTCCGCCTTTTGCTGAGGTTATGGATGCGTCAGTCTTAGCTGTTGCTTTTTGAGAGAATAGAAACTAATTATCCATTACGTCTATGAGATATTGTAATGATGGGCTAAAGGTATGGTTTTACTACGGTAAGTCATATTTGAAGTTTAGTTCTGCGGAAGTTTACAGATATTAAATTAAACTTGACGCGAAGTTCACAAAGCTATTTATAATACTGATAAAAATGCTTTAACGCATATTGTACATGAATTTGCATTAGCGCATCGTCACATTAGTGATTTATTTGAGCTAATGACTTATTTAAATTGAATTTATAAATTGTTACTTTGGTTCGCTTTAAAATCATTGTTTGTCTAGGTTTTTACTTATTTCCGAGCTACTATTCCCAGCACTATAAAATATTAATATGTAGATACATACAGATATGTATAAATATGTAAGAAATTAATAAATAGATACATTAATGATTTAATATCTTCCGCTTGTTTATTTATTATTGGTTAACGTTGAATTACATATGCATTTGGTAGCAGAACCATTCATAGTAATTCAGGTTGAAACGAATTTTCAAATGTTCCTGGAAATTTAAGAAATTGTTTCCTCATCTTTTATTTATAGACTTTATATACAATTTGCAAGAAATATGCAATCGAAACTCGGTTGGATAAAAATTTTAATTTTTTTTTAGTATATTCAATATTGAGACTAAAAATTTGTGGTAAATTACTTCAGTTCTCAGACGTGGCAATAAAAAAATATTACAAGAAATTTATACTCGACATTACAATTACAGTTCGTCGTAATCATAGTATTATTAAACGAATATATAAAGTTAAATATATAAGTAAATGCAATAGTTATATAAATAAATTAATATGTATATATATTTTTTCTCTCTTCTATTTCGTTTCTGTTCTATGTGATTGACAAGTTTCTAAGTTAATAAATAAATTGAATATCATTTGCATTTTCATTTAGCAATTATTAAGGGATTTGCAAATTTATTAATGCAAGAAATTTGACCAAATGTAGAATCATATCACGACTTATATATGTAAGATCTTATTTAAATACTATTTAAACAAGATATTATTTAATTATATATATACATCTTAATATATAAAGTTAAATATTTATATTTGAATTTATATATATCAAAACGTATTAGATTAGGTAATCACTGTTGAATATTTATTTATTGAACGAGCTTTTTTATTTAGTTTCTGTACATAAATAATATTTTTAATATGCACACGAGTCACAATTCCTATTAGAAAATATAGTTTTAAACTAGACAAAATAGTTCTGTAAGTAAAATTAATATCATCTCTACATTTTCTTTTAAATATTCAGAATATTACAAATAAAAGTTTCTTTTTAATTCTCTTTATACTTTTTCAACTGATAAATAACGATTTTTTATATATTATTAATCAATTACACATACTACAATAATCATACATTTAGAGCATTTTATATTTGTAAATAGTATATTAGCGGCTGGCGTTATGTACAAATTATAATAATCAATTTGTATAAAATAATAATTGAAATATAATTTATATAACTTATATACTATGTGTATAATTTATTAAAAAATAAATTATACTCGAGATTAGAATTGCAATTTATACGGCAAAAAAATTGTTATATATCATAAATATCTGTTTTAAGTTTTTAACGATTTTACGATTTAAATTGAAAATTTAATAAGTTACTAATTGCACGTAAAGGTGCATATTCGATTTATTGATAGTTGAATTAATGCGAAAAATGAAGGAAAAAATTATTTTTAAACATGTAAATTTATGAATATTATAGATTTTAAACCATTTATTCGAGTTTGAAAACTAATAATGAATGGAATTATACGGTAGAGTAAACAAAAAATGCTCATTTTTCTTTTGCCATTGCTTATAAACTATATTATTTTCTATTTTTATTCAATATTATAGATAATTTAAAAATTTAACTCGACAACATTCTCATGCACAATATTCATTACACTTTGCTAGGATATAAATCATAATGCTATATTATTGAAGGCTAATTTTTTTTTATATAAACAAAGTTCATATATTCTATATCATGATATAGAAATTTTGATTTAATAAGGAATTTTATAATATCTTCATAAAACATATACTCGGCATTGAATCATTTGCAAATGTTTTATTTACTCTGCGAAAATAGTAATAATGATAATAATAATCTTTTTTTAATCATAATCTATATATAATAATAATCTTTTTTTTTTATTATAATAATCTTATTTTTTTTTTTTTTTTTGAAAAGGAGGAAGAATTTTGTAAATGTTATCGAGACTCTTAAATTCTAAAATAGACATTAGTTAAACGGAATTGTAGAGAGAAATTCTGTGGAAGTAATTTCAGTATTGATTTACACATGTAACGGCAATGCAAATCAAATAAATCAGTGTTTTGCGCGATTATCCCGTTTGTTTTACTCATATACTACTGTTCAAAATAATTTTCTTTTACGATTAGAACAAATTGACTGTCCATTAAAAAGAATATATATATATATATATATACTTAGAGTATGTTTAATGTTTAATTATAAATTCGGTTTTTCAAAAATTCTTTAAATTATTATATATGCAAATAATTATTATTGCCGTATGGCTACTATAATTAGGCTAAATGACAATACATGTGGCGCTTATCCATTATTCCACCAAGCATGATTTTTCATACACGATAGCTACCTCCGTTTTAATTCTCAATTTTTCTCTTTCCCTCGTTAGTAATCAGTCAGAGACAAGGAACACAAGACAATATTTATTACTGGATGAGAGAGAGTTGTGTAGTGTGCGGCAGTGCCAAGTCAGTTATAGGTAAACTTGAGGGCGACAGCGTCGAAGTTTCCGCGCGCTGCTTGTTTCATTGCTGCCATTCATCATCGTATAGGAGGATGAGATGTTTGTTGCGATAATGCCTTTACCAAAGTCTTTTTCCGGCCTCATATCTCTTCTCTGTCGATTGCTGGTCTTTTCCGTTGGGCGAGGCTATGTTGCCTCAATGCTTTTTCAATGTTCAATTAAACATTTGTCGAGAAGTGCATTGTTAATCAATCTTTTCGGTGTAACATTACAAGGCGTTTACCACTCAGTTCTAGCTAACCGATACAAGGTTTATACGAAGAAAGAAAAAGAAAAAAATAGAAAAATAGAAAAAAAAACAGAAATTACAACTAAGCTATAGTATATGCAATAACTAAGCTGAAGTTAGAAAGAAAACATTCATTAATTTTAAGGTATCGATTAGAAGTAATAGATGTTTAATATTAAATACTTGAATGAGTTTACTGTTGGAAGCTCAATACGATAAATGATATAATTATTATTTCAATTGTTCTTCGTGTTTCGTATCTGGAATGTTTGAAATTCATACATAAATATAACTGATCAACTGTCAAAAAGCAATCCTTTCTTTGTATGCCACTTCAGTACAATTGTGAGTAGCAATCCGAGTTCCAGATTTAGATTATGTACAGAAATAAAACGAGCCGTGCTTATGCAATGGCCATTCGATCGACAGCGACTGACGAAAAGTTATTTTACAATAGAGTTCAATAGTCGAAATAAGTTCAGTTGAGCCGCAAATGCAAACAAGCCACCTTATAATGTCTATTGCTTAAAAAACTGTGAGATTAAAATAAAATCATTATTTGTCGTTTGTTATCAACAGCTATGTATTTTAAATTTCGCATGCTAATGAATATAAATATTAGCTTTTGAATATTCTTGAGTATCAAAGTAAATTAATGTGCGGTGTTTGTACTTATTAGTGTAGAAATAATAATTTTCTTTACCAGTTCATTATCTAAATCTCGGATTTCGGGTAAAATTACGCAGTAGAAATAAAATGTAATTTCGTTTTAATGGAAAAGTACGAGATTCCCTTTGCAAGTCTAATTCGTACCACAGCTTATAGGTTTTCTTTTATTTATTTTTATTTTTTTGTAATAATGTTTGTGTAATTATCTATCTCACTACTATAGCTTTACATTCTCACGACGGACTTTCTCGTGCGTCTTCTTCCTTTCATAATACTTTCCTTCATTTCACATTTCCATAACTCTTTCTTCTGCTTTACACACTTTCTTGTTCGCTTTATTTCATCGTATCCCGCTCTCTCTCTTCCTCTCTCTCTCTCTCTCTATACATATATATCTCCATCCCTCGCATAGTCGTCTGCTTTACATTTGAAAACAAACTCACCTTTTTCCTTCTCCTTTGTATAATCAAAACTCTTGAACAAATTTTCATATTGTTTGCGATTCAATTGGACGGGCAATTTCCGTGTCGTCTTTTAAAACATCTTTGGCTTTTAACTCATACTTTCTATTTTTCCCCCTCGTACTCAGTTTTCGTCTATGGCTTCTCGTATATACGGGAGCGCAGATGTGATGCCATATTTTAACATGGATAGTGATTTTTATTTTCCTTTGCCGTATTTCTTCCACTTTTCTTTTTACAATATCTTTAATTGCCTTAACCTGCAGAAACTAAACGCCAAACAAGGTCAAGTGCCTTGAGTATATTTGGAATAAGGATTTCTTTCAGTTTTAATTAAGATTTCTACTTGTTATTTCAACTTTTTGCCTCAGCGACGCAATTTTTATGCAAATATGTGGATGTAAATGTGATTATTTATTCAATGAAAAGTTTAAATAGTAGTAGAATATAAGCATTTATTTCACGTTTAATTCGCCATTGAAGTGCCACGTTTGAAAAGATGTAAATTAGTCCATATTTACACTTTATCGATAAAAATTACCTTTCTTACTTACGACTAAAACTGAAAATCAATTCAATATATATCACATTGAATTGCACTCACACCTACACTCATAAGCATCAATATCATTTAAGGATCAATATCCTTTGACATTGCAAGTTCATAACGTAATTAATTGTAATTGCTAAAGGGCTGTTACTCGACTAGCTTGAAAAGTGCATGAATTAATGGCTAATTGCAAGGATAAAGATGTGCTGTCCCACGGTCCTTCTTACGTGCTCGGACGCGATTGACTGACACGTCTATTTCACGCCACACTCGCGTCTCCCATGCCACGTAAATTAAAATCCAGAAGCAAGTGCGGATGAAAAGTCGAGGCCAAGGAGTCTATTAATACTCTGTGCGAATCTCAAATAAATCAATCGCGGCTTCTCCAGGCCTCGGCGAGGTTGGTCGCGGCGGCAGATGTTCGCCCAGAAGGCAAAATAGCCGAGGACCGCCTCGAGCAAATAAAGTGCTCACGGATTTCCGCGGATAGCGAGCCGCACGTGCAGAAACACAGCTACGTGCAGGTCATTTCTTGGTATAAGGCTAAGCGCGTCTATCGCGAATATCGCCGACTCTCGCCGCTCCGTAATTCGCGATTGTGCGACTTTGGTGCTGGTGCTGGCGCAATTGGGGGCGGCAATGGGACGGGACTGCCCAGGGGAGCGATAACGAGGCTGCTGGTTATACTTTCGCATGTTATGGATTCGCGGAATATTAGGAAACTTGGGTCGGCGGATTTAAGATAGATGAATTTGCGCGTCTCGATACTGGTATCGATATGTGGTAGTTATAGCAAGCAACACCTGATCTCTCAAAGATCTCGACCTCCTGGAATAAATTATTGCTATTTAACTTTCCAATTCAGAGTAATGCAGCAGTTTTTAATTATTTAGTGGAGCATTGCAGGTTAGACGTGGCTCCTGTGTCATGCGCTTCAAATGAATCTTCGCTGAAGAATTACAGCCGCACGAGCGCTACATATTGACCAAGTAAATTACTGGCAATGACATGTTTTTATGCACAATCATTGTTGATGCACAACGATTGACAGACATTATCAATCTTATGAAATTTAAATTTTAATTAACCTCAGAGATGTTATTTAGCAATAGTTATTGATTATGAAATCGTCGCCATTTATGGCTTATTAAACATTCAGGTTGTCGGTATTTAGCAAAAAATAATTTTGTTCCTCGGAATTACTTCGATCTAAGCAGGAGCGTAAAATCGTCTTGCAGCGCCGAATTCTTGGAGAGTCAATGCTTCGCAGCATTTCAAAATTATGTGGCCATCAGTAGTGAGCTTCGTGCCCTAGCAAATATTTACCCTTGGGCTTCTTTCGAACCAGCAACGTCGCGCTTTCCCATAAATTTTCAGTCACGCCAGAAGCGCTTCAAGTCACATTCCACTGAGGGCGGCGAGACCGCGAGGAAAAACATTGCTCCGCAATCCCAGCGAGCCCCAATGAATTGTAGCGACGAGTACTGCTGCTCTGCTCTTAGGAAAGAGCCGTCCGAACGTTAGCAAGAAGTGGGGAAGCTCGTAACGGACGGCGTCACATTACGCGCGTGGTAGACCGCGACACTTCGGAATTACTCCATGGGGTTTCCCGGGCAAAATCTCCCCGCGTATTTGCATTCCGCGCGAGTGTGGACAGGAATTAATTGCGTTCTCGTATGCGCGGACAATGAAAGGCGAATCAAGGAGCCGGCGATGTCGGGCCTTTCTTCAGAAGCTTCCTCGCCTTTTCCTTTAACATGGCTCTAATAGCTACAGTTGGGTACTCTGGCTTAGTCTCGGCGCTAGTGTCATTGGCACAAGTGAATCGTTTTTGTTGCCGGGAATGTGCGACGCATAGAAATGAAGGGAAATAAAAGAACATGAATAGCGAGGTGCTCACTGTTTACTATGGTCCTATCGTATTATAATTGAGTATTATTTTAGAAATTTCGGCGCAACCTATGGGGCTAATAATATGGTTCATCATTTTGTTAATCTAAGTAGGACCATTAATAATTAAATTCTGTAATTTAGCACTGATATCTTGAAGGGCTTCTTGTAATTTTATAACAATGTAAATTATGCGAATTTCTAATCAAGCAACATTAATTGTGCTTAAGAAAAGTAAATACCTTTTGATCCTGGAAATTTGTGATATGATTTATGCATTCTTGGATGAAGCTCAATTAATGCATTTTAAGTTAGACAAATAGCAATTAAATGTATTTCATGTGAAGATAGATGTATGTACTTATGTTGGTAAGCTGTTAATTTAGTTAATTTCCAAAATATATGGTAACAGTACCATAATACATCATCGTCTTTGACAGTATAATTTATGTACAATAACCATTTCTAAGTATAGGGATTATTATTATTTATAAGCACAGTAATTTATAACGTAAATATTGTTTAAAACTCGGAAAATTTTGATTAGTTACATTTATTATTTGTCGATGATTCGTTAATTTCCGTAAAATAAAATTAATATTTTGAATTTGTTATTTTGGGCAAATAAATAATATTTGCGAAAAAGCCGTTATTGCGTGTATATATTTTGGGATTTAGTGTAAAATAAATTAAATATAATTTCTATTTGATTTATTGTTAAGTGCAAAAATAAAAACTTTTAACATATTTTACTATTTGTATTATGAAACAATTAATAGAAAACAAAATTAAAAATTTGTCTCATATATACTAAATTTTTTCTCTACACATAATGGAATAATTTTATTGTCTATAGTCATGAGGCAACACAACCTTAATAATTCGTGCATAATATTATCAACTAATTATATCTTTATATAGCTAATGTATATTGCGTATAATAATTATGAACATTTCAACTTGAAAATAATATAAGACGTATTCCTTCAAAAAAAGTGTAGATAAATATCACTTCTATTCAAACAGGATAATGAACTGAAAGTTTATTAAAATTAGTTTTATTTTTAAAGCAACAGCAACAAAGATCTTTTAAAATTTGCAATATAACGAAATAAGCTTATATTTCATTTTTGTACAAATAATATTATTAAATAATCGTAAACCAGCGTGAGTCCGTTAAAAATGCAGTAATAAGGAAGACGATATGCACGTACGCAAAGAAAAACAATATTTTTATTTCTCTTCACAGTTCCAATGTTTGCTGTACTTTATTAAAATTAATCAACTTTCTATTTCGGCGTTAGCATATGCGTAAGTTTATTTGGAATATATAAATATTTTCGGTATAATTTATTGCTCAACTAATTTTGCAGAAAGAATATTTTGAGGGATTAGAATTTGGGATTCGAATACTTATTTATATTATGTGGGGATATTAAAATAATGCAAATAAATATAATTTAGAAAATGGAGTTTCTGAAGTACGGAGTCCATTTGTGGAAAAAGAAATATGCATAAAATTCCAATATGCTTGGTTATCACTCACAATTAGTAATGATTCTTCGTTTGCTTTATAAAACAATTATGTGTTTCATAAATACATCTTCTTTTCATAAAAAAATATAAAAATTCCAGCATAACGAAATAAATCATACATATAATAACTTACTTTCTTACATATTCAAAATTGATTTTATAAATATCTTAATATGTTGTAGAAACCAATTTGTAACTATTTTATTTTTCAATTTTTTCTATTAAAATTTTTTATTGCAATTTGTATAAAAGAATTAACTTTCTCGTTTGATCATCTAAGTCCGATTTTATCAATGACATATCTTTATACTTATATATAAATTATATAAATAAATAAATTAATTATAGGCATATAAATAAATTATAGGCATGCCAGGCATTTAATGAATACTACCCATAACTATATAACAATGTATATAAAATAGATTACATTTTTATGAATATAATTTTATTATGTTTTATTTATTATAATATGATTATCATATAAAGTAGAAAAATAATTAGAAAAATAACTTTGTGAAACAATATTTATAAGAAATTTGAAGAATGCCCAAACGATTATTATAACCAAACATGAGATATTTTGTCGAATAATTTTGTAATTTTCAACAATTAAAGTTTATTAATTTTTTCTTTTTGTTGCAGGTAAGCATAAGAAACCATCGACTATTATAACAAATAATATATAATTGGGTAATGTAATAATTTGTGCTTATGATATAATTATTATTATAAAATATAATTATGCAATATAAGATATAATTAACTTGGTTTTAGCCGTTATAGTTGAAGATTAATTTGAAAGCGTAAAAACATACTATACAATTTTTTTAATAATTAGATTATTTATATTTTAAATATTGAAATTTCTTCATGTTTTCCTTGCGACATATAACAGCCTCCTTAATCATCATTACATTTTTATTAATTTTTTTTTCAAATTGAATAATTTTTGTAGCACATTTGATTTGGAAATTAAACAAACCACTACACGTTCAACAGACTATTACGATATATATTCAGATTTATTCGTAATGTTTGACCGACTCGCAGTAAAAACTATATCATAACGATATAATTAATAAAGCCTCGCAATTGGCAGGATGGTAAGCATGTACTTACTTCGCTATAAATATATCTTTTCGCAAAAGCGAAGGAAAAGAGCAAAAACGTTACCTGTCTCTAGAAATATTCAGCTATTGGGTAATAAATATTCTGGTGCACTACTCCGGATTTCCGTACGAAAATTGCTAGCATTCATGGGGCACACCCTGAAAATCGAAATTCACCAACACGATAAAAGCTCGCACATAATCACAGCACAACAGCGGCATGTCCTCGAGGCTCTGTATATATTTCAACATCGGCTCACGGCCGTACACGCGCCGGTCTATAATCCCAAAGGATTTGTCGTACATATGTCCAAGCCTTTGTGTATGTGTGAGCGCGCGGGCGCGCACGCGTGAACCCTCGCTGTCAAGCTCGCAATGCTATTCGATGGGCGAGTCCTCGACAACGGCGAATAAACCCAGTTGAAAAGACGAATTCCACTGTGTCCATGATTTCTGGTACACCTGCGGCCATTTATAGAGTCAAGCAAGTAACGGGCCGAATGCTCTAAGAGATTAGGCTTCGATAGTTAAATTTGAATTTGAATTTAAGCTCGAATACGGAATTCAAATGGATGGTAACAGCAGATGCCTTTTAGCGTATTGCTTAAGTGACCGGAGGGTCGAAATTTCAATTTTGGATTTGAAATTTATAAGAGCGAGTAAAGTTATGGTGAGTGGTACGGTAGAAGTTTAGTTTAGCTTAGAGAATAGATAAAAGCACTGTTATATTACCTAATCTGCGACTTTCAATGGATATTAATTCTTAAATTCAATAATCTGTATATATCAGATGAAGTTCTTCTGATGTTGAAGTATCATGTTTCTAAAACTTCTTTTTGTTTATGATAAGTTGAGAAATAGTTTAACAATACGGCATAACTGACAGAGATATTGATGAATAAATTAGTTTTGTTATAGACATTAGTAATTATTAGGATACTGAATACGTATACAAGAATTGCCCTTATAATATTTTGAAACACGAGAATAGAAAATTTAACTACAAGATTTATTTATAAATATAGCAATAAATAAATTCGATATAAGAGATGCAGAGATCATTTCAATTTTATTATGAACAACAATTTTTAATTATTATTACTTTGAAAGCTTTATCCCAAATTAAATAATATTGAGAGAAATATTTTTTTTTAAATTTCCAATAAAGAAGAAAATCAGTTATAAGAGGATTTAAATTCACATATTTTTCCTACATGTATCAGTAATACCGATAAGCTTTAATATTGAATATAGAACTATATTAATTCTATAGCTTTTATACTGAATAAATAAAATTATTTAAAAGTTCTATTTTTTCATTTTTTCTAATATATTATTTAATGATCAGAAATATTTTGGATTTTTGACTGGAAGAATGTATTCAATAATTGTTACAGTTATTTCTTAGTATAATTTTATAGTGCATTACATATGATGGCTATGGGATTTCAAATTTTAATATAAAAAAAAATTTGATAATAATGTAGATTGACGTTATAGTTGTTTCCAGAGCTTCGGCTAGTCGTAAGTTTCAATTTAAATGATATTAAGCTTCAAATATTATACTACTTTGTTAAGAATTGACAAAGGTAAATTATGGAAGTGAAATTATGGAACTTAAAAAGATATATGATTATAATTACATTAGGATTACGACAAAATTTTATTATCATTTAAAATCAATGACTTGATAAAAAGTTGAAAGAATAGTTTCTTAACTGTATAATGAAAGCTTTAATTTTTCAGCTTAATTGCAGTATTGGCATTAAGATCAGAGCATTTACGAATTCCCTTATTTTATATTAAACTTTGTACTATCGACTTTTTCTTTAAACAAACAATACATTTTTCCTTACCTCATATAAGCCGTTATTAAAAATAGGAATATTAATAATAAGTGATTATCTAAGATAATCTAATTATCTATTATCTTATTATATTAAGTGATAATCTTGTTGTAGAATTGTTCCATACCGTTAAATAAAATTAATTAAATTAGATTATGCGTATTATGAATTTTTTTTAAATCCGTATAATCGAAAATTTAGGGAAGGTAAATTTATTTTATGATTTGGAAAATAAAAGTACGAGACTGCAGGTTTTAAGAATTTAGCTGCTATTGATAAATCTTACTATCTATTACTTAATTAGTGACGTCGACTACTTGATAATTACTTATGATAACTACTTATACTAATAATTAATCTAAAACCAGAGTTTCATCTAAAGTGATACAATACGTGAACAAATAATGTCGAATGAAATTTATTAAATAAAATACTCCTCCACCATACATTTTTCCTAAACATTTTTTAATTTTAAATTGAAAAATTCCATTTCACGATTCGCACAAGAGTTGCTCGTAAGAACTTTTTAATCTAGGTTTTTATAGCTTAACCAAAATGTACAATTCGCCAAAATTATAATGACATCTGCACTTAGCCACAACCATCCGAGTTACCCAATACGTCATAAATTTTGTACTATAATCCCTGACTCAATACACATCATAATTCAGGCCTACAATAACTCCCGTCCTCTTTAAATCGCCATTTTAAATAATTTAAGAAAATATCCACATGAACCATACGGAGATTAGTAAATTTTCTTCAAAATAGGCCCCATTACATAATGCTTGGCCCATAAAACAATCGTGTCAGAGAGAAAAGGACCAGGAGTCTGCGAATCGACAATGCACACCCATTAAGCTAAATCCGTAGTGGTAATCTGGCGTGCGATCGGCGTTCGTACAATGTCGATAAAAGCAGCAAAGACAAAAATCGTGCCGACCCCTTATCTAATTTGAGCGCCTGATCGCCTATAAGCAAGTGCACGCTTCGCAAAAATAGTCGGCCATGACGTCAGTTTCTAAAGTAACGCGACTTCGAGTGGAGCTTCCGTTGCGCTTTTGCTTCTTTTTTCGCTTTCGATGTTCCAGCGAATATGCGTACGGTCACGGTTTATTGTTACTAGAGCTGTTACGTTTCTGTACTGTGATCGCATATTCTTGGAAGATAATATTCTTAATGTGTGTGTCAATTCCTCATAAATTCATTTGTGCAAAATAGAATTGGATATTGTAATGTAATTCGTTAGATAAATGCAATTGCAGATTAACTTTGCATAAATATCAATTTTATGTAATGTAATGGCTTATATAATGTAATTCATTTGCAAGTGAAATATTTTGATCTATATAAGTCTAACTCTTTGCAATAACTTATACTTGAATTAAAATAAGTTATATATATATATATATATATATATATATATATAAACTTATAATTAAAATAAATGATCTTAAAATTTATAATAGCATAGAATTAAGATAGAAGACTTATAAAAATGGAAAGTAATTCATTCATTATTAATACATTAAATACTAAAATAATAATATTATTATTAATTGATCTTTTATAATAAATAATAACAAAATTCATTTGAAATAAAAGTCTTAAATGAATTTTGAAATAGTTTATATAATTTGTGGTTTAATTAAATCATTGATATATAATTCACTTATTACAATATTTTGTCTAAATTAAGCCCTGCAGACGATTAAATTAATATCAATTTATTAATTCAGCCGTTGGAATTATATTAGTAAAATTTGATTCATAGTTCATATTTTAAGTTTCATCGGTATCAATGTTTATAAATTCCAAGTAATTTAATTAATGGTGTGTTACTTGTTTAATCTAAATATTTTCATAAATATACCTCGTTCTATACTATGTTTAAAAATAATGTAATTAAGAACAGTCTATCCTAGATATATCTCTATATCTAGGAAAATATAGCAGAATTCACTTTTGTAGTAACGTTAATTTATAATCAATTTACGGATTGGATATAAGTTTCATCGTTTGTTACATACAATTGTAAGACATAAGTCATTCTATCGTGAAAGTATATAGGAATCAATAAAACGTATTAAAAGCATCTCCCTTTTTTATTCTACGTATATTTTCTTTTTAAACATCCAGTCGACATTTATCAACGACAATGTAGATGTCGCGTTGGTCGCTCCGGTATCAATCTTCTTATTCTTTCTGCGCTTCGTCTTAAGCTATCGATATACACACGAACTTTCTCATTCGATTTGTCTCCATTTTTCATTTGGACACTTTATTTACTTTTTTTTTCTTTTTTTTTGCCATCCAGTATCATTCATTCAAGCCTTCTTCTTGTTTGAATCGCGTGATCATCTGGCGTCCAATTCCACTTTCCAATTTTTTCACAAATTCACTATATTTTTTCTCTCTTGAACTCTATCAGCAGTAATAGCAGTACGATAAATAATCTTTTTTGCTATATACACAGAAATTCGTATATCCGATAATACAAACTGCTGCTTATGACACATTGTCTTAATAGCTATTATTTTTATGTCTTTTCCATATGTATTGGCTACTTCTCAGTTAGGCGAAGTATGAAGTTATTCATAGTCAGGAAAAGTACAAATAATGGATAAGCATACTTTTAAATTACATAGTATAAGGTTGCTCAGTAAATTCATCGTTGAAATTCTTGAATCAATGAAATCAATGAATCATCTATGAAACTTTAAATATTTGCATAAAAAATTTTACTTTACATCGTAATGTTCTCTTATTAATGCTATTAACAATAAGTCTTTTTAATTAGAAATGCATCCAATATTATGAAAATATAAAATCATTTGATAATATATTGAAAGCCTCATATTTAAAGTGAAAATAAATATTATAAAATAAATTTAAATATTAATTTACATTTCAGAAATTCCGAATTAAAAATATAACGAATTGAATTTTTTAAACTACAGTTTTCTCTTTCCTTATCAATATATATTCATCTATCTTGCTTAAAAAAATGTTGTCGAATCCTTATATTTGAATATATAATGTATTATAAAATATCTTAATGAAAAATTATAGCTGCATTTTATAAATTATTTACCAGTATTTCAATAAAATTATCATATTTCGTTCCATCAACAGAATCCATTCAATATTATCTTTAACGTAACAGCCAATATGTATTCAATTATTGTCAATGTATTTTCTAAATGTAAAGTTAGAAAGGTCATGTCTATCAAATTAGTCTAACAAAAAGATAAAATATACTTTGAATTCAAGATGAAATATTAAATTAAAAATGTTCTTCTCTACTAATTTCTAGTCAATTACAATAAATATTGATTACGTAATATGATAAAAAAAATAATAATTTATGATTTTTTACTAATTTACAAAGAATAATGAACCAATTAATTTCCAACATGGGATGTATTTTTCATAAAATTTTTAGTTAGCAATGCCACAACTATGAACATGACTATATAATAAATCCATTTGCTTATTATATTACTCATATTTTCAATTTATTTTTAATTCCAACCAAAAGAGTTTTATCAGCTTTTAAATTATCAGATATTATGTTATTACCGATATCAGCGATAAACTGTAATAAATATAAATACTCGATATATATATATATATATATATATATATATATATATATATATATATATACACACACACTATGCTATACTATTGGCCCTTCTACATAAAAAATATTAAAAATTTGGAATTTATGTTCAAGTCATGTACAAATTTCTTCTATCACTCTCTATAGCTTATCTCCAATCTATCGATAATAAATCTATCGAAATAAAGTCTCTAGCTAAGAAAAATAAGTTCCCTCGGTCTTTGCTAAAAATATCTTTGGACCAGCAACAAGTGTCGAAATACCATAAGACTCACAATACTTCCATTAATCTTGCTGTAAATCTCTTTAATCGTATAATTTCCATTAAAAAACAACACCTGTCCTATTGTTAAGAACAATGTCAAGGTCTTCATTCATGTAGCTTCCTTTCCACGCTGCCAGCTCCTTCTCCATCTCTATCTCTCGCTCTATCCTCCTCCTTTGGTGAGCAACATTTGGCCGTCACCAATATTTGCCGCGGCGACTCCCAGCGCTGTTTGAACTATAGTAATTTGAGCGAGACTAATGAAAGTGCTGGGCAAACAGATGCTCGATGACGACATCAAAGTCTCGGCCGACTCATATTCTCATAGTCTCTAGCACGTCTTTTATTTTTGCGATTTCTTTTGAGAGATTCTTATGGACGGCAACGGTAAATGATGGCTGCAGCTTCATTAGAAACAGTAAGTTATTTTGCTCAGGTATATTGTGATTAGTGTATGATGAGCTATTTGTTTCGGAGTTGTCAAAGAATTTTAAATAAATCGGATGCTACGCAAGATATTTAAATGAGCAGAGCCAATTCTGTTTAAGTAAAATATTCAATTAAGCATTTGCTTTCGAAGAGTAATGGCAGCTATGTGAAAAATTATTTATTCAGTTTTAAGATAATGAGCAATGAGTTATCAATACATTAAAGGTGAATTGAGGAGATTATATAGAATTAAAACACAGTGTACAAGGAGATTTTAGAAAGACTAGATTAGAAGATTATGATAAAAATTTATAAGCAACTTACGAATATGACAAACAATAATCTTGTAATCAACTTTAAATTAAAAGCATATCATAACAGAATAGGAATTTAATTATAAATCGCATATTATTTTTTCAATGTAATTATTACTAATAATGGATTATGCACTTCAGACTAACAAGAACAACAATATTTTAAAGAATTTTACATTTAAATTGTTAGCCTAAAGCTTTAAGGTTTATGTTTCAAAATTTATAAGAGTACATTATAATTATAAAAAGTAGTATATTTGTTTGGAAAATATTACCGTAAAAATTATATTATTATAAAAACAGACCGCTTGACAGTTGGTATTGATTTATTAGATATTTCTATGTATATAGTAGATCAATCAATGTATAATTTTATATGGATCTATTAAATATTTCTAAAGTTTCAACATGCTAATTAAAGCTAAATATCTTTACTAATAATTTCGCTTCGTTATAACAACTATAATCAAGGTATATTTCAAGTGTAGATTATAAATAACACAAATATCTGAGTTTATACAAATAGATCACAACTCTCTTATTACGAATTATACGGGATCATTATTATAAATTTATCTTGAAAGCAAGTATTTTGACATCTCAAAATTTCAAACTAAAAAATCAGATAATTGTAAAAACATTATGACCTTTAGTGAATATTGCGTTAAGTATAAAAAGTTGAAAAAGAATTTTTGAATTTCAAAGTTTGTGCACTTCATTAGTAGTTTAATAGTCGATCGATGGCATTTGCCGCACCCTGCCAAGTCATTGGCGAATCGATGTATTTTACCCGACCGGAAGCTACATACATCCTGTAATCGTGCTTCGCATTACATAAAATGTATTGAAATTAATTGTTACACAAATTTTTAGACATTACGGACGGCACAATTTCATTGTATGGGTGTTGTAAAATAATGTTTCTCGTTGTTGTTGGAATTGAACTGAATAATCTCATGTATTTCATAAAGTTCGACTAATTTAAAATGTCATCTGGGTTATAAATGACATTTTAATATTCGATTTTTATTGGTAGAACATGTTCATAAGTGCACAAATATGCACACTCGTGTATGTCTTTAGTTTCCTAAACAGCTCGATGCCATGATCTATGACGATAGAAATGTATACATAAAATTTAATGAAAATGTTTATTTAAAAGGTTTTGATGTATTATTACCAACGACTACCCATGTACAGCTGTTTTACGATTAACGAAACTCAAATTAAGATTTCAGAGAAATAAATTATTTATTTCTCTAAAAATCTCCATTAATCTGTTATTTACTTACATACTTTATCTAAGTCTTCATCGGTCTTACTATCACAAATGTCGTCACTATTCACAATAAGAAATCCAGCAAACAATTCATAAAAGAAAATCTTTCTGTACACACATGCAAAAAAAGGTCAAAAATAAAGCCTATCGTCCACATAATAAAGTAAAGTGCACGAATTCGATATTAAATTTTTTGCAAGAATGTCGCACCTCATGACTCTGAGACTCGTTTACGTGTGCATGAAGGGTTGGGGTGGGGGGGGGGGGGCGAGACAAGCCGCGGCTTATCCGCTCGATATTACAAGTGGCGTATATGAAGAGATCGCAGCGATGCTCGGATGTAGGGCGTTGGTATTTTCTACTTCTTTTTTTCTACGCCTGTGCATTCGTGAAATCTGAAGGACTATCGTTGGGAAAATAGCGAGAAAATTCTAAAAGACGACGACACAGGAATTTGCCACAAATCTTTTGAATAATCTGTTATATTTCGTGAGCTAGCAACCCAGTGAATTTTTTATTTTGACCCTTGTGTGCTTGGTGTTGTGAGTGTCGTGGGTAAAGAAATGGCATTGAGATGCAAAGAATAGGCGAAGAACTTGACCACATCTCATGAATGCATCCAAATAGATTATAAAAAACTATTGATAACGTCATTAATGCTATTAATATGTGTTTCATAGTCGTTAATTATAAATAAATGAAAAAATAGAAGTAATCGAAAAGCTTCGAATATTGTAATGAAGAAGAATAATTATTTGATAACAATTATTGACGGCGCCTGTAAAATAAATAAGACTTGACACAAAACTAATAAAATGTGTAGATTTTATTTCGAGGGCTGAAAGTTGAGAGTTATATGTGCAAAGTAATCAACATTGTAACGTACGGTGAAATCTATGATAATACGGCGACGTACGCTAAATAAGGTAAATAAATTCATAAAGTTCATTTATTTATCGTGCAATTCGAAATGATGGTATCAATACAATTTATAGAAAAGAGACAAGTCGAAAATAGACATTTAGATAAATGTGTAGATAATAGACAAGTAGAAAATAGAAATTTTATATTAAACGATTGATATTTATCATAAAATTGTATAAGTATTAACACACATTTCTAAGTTTATTCATTAGTTATGATTTATCTTGTATTATGTTCTATGCAATTTAGCGTTAGTAGTTCACTCAAGAAATTTATTTGTTTTTTTAATTTATCCATAACTAGCTTTGTTTTCATAATTATGCACGTTTAATTTTATTTCCAGTGAAAATTGCGTGCGCGTAAATATATTGTACTGATTTTTCATGGTAAAAATAATTTGAGTTTTATCAATAATCAACCCCGTTATTTGCGATAAATGTTAATAAAGATTAATTCTGCAAATTTAATTCCCTAATCAGCATTATTATTATTATCTGTATTTGTACATGTTAGAGCGATAAACATAACATATTAATGAAATAAATGATTTAATTTGATATTATGAATTTATTAGAACTTGAATTATTAACGTATAAAATGTATATTATATAACATAATTGTTTATCTCTATTTTAAACCACCAAATTTATATATATATATATACATTGATAATTAAATCTGTGTATGCACAATTGAAAAATTGGCTACAAAAATAATTAATATATTAATATTATATTACTATCAACAATACGAATGTATATCTATTTGCATATAATATAATATAATCTACAAGATCAATTATCATTATTATTTAAGCAGATAAGACTTCAAAATTGTAATATGTCCAATAGTTACTAGTTACATTTTTGGAAAAAATTTAAAAGAATAATTCATAGTCATGCGATTTTTCTAAAAGTATAAGTACGTTATTTAATTATAATTTCCTTTTTTGCCATAATAGACAAAATCGCCTGTTTTAATAATGCTTTTGAATTTTTAGTATAATTTCATATTAAACAATTTTTCAAATTATACATAAAATCTTCTTTCATGCTTCTTTATTCTTGCTCAAGAGTAAATATTAATTATGATATTATATTAGTTAATTAATAATGAAGTTTGAGTGTCATTTCAAATAAACTCGTATACAAAATGAAATAAGCAAATCATTGTAAATAATTATTTATACTTGTTTTTTAAAAATTTAAATAGACCATAAGTTACTTCTACAATCGCGAACAATCCTTTTAGAAAAGATAATTAATTTAAGATGCCTGTAAATCATTTAGCTCGTTTCTGAATCTTCCATTCGCTAAAAGCATTGAAAACTAATTGTGTCCGAGCACACACGAACCTTATCTACTAAGAGTCATGTACTGGTAGTACATGCAGCTCTTCTGCTTCCCAAACTCGGCACTTATCACTAATGTTGAGTAACTAAAAATTATACATCGCCAATGTCTAGACATTTTATATTAAGCATGGATGTGTGCGTAGACGTTGGACATCACGAAGAACCAATTTAATTTCTCGCTTTCTGCAGCGTTGTATAAAAGATAGTAAGACGCGTGATAAATTTGTACTGCCGGGAAGCGTACGTAATCGGCGTCTCTTTCTTCTCTATCCCCTTCTGTCCTTTTCTTTTGAAAATAATAATGTAGCTTTAAAAGAAAGCACAAGACAAGACAGTGCCAAGCATTAGCCGAAATTACAATCGTTCATTTTTTCTTTTGCTCGTGCGTAATTTGCGATGCTACTGTACTCTTCCATTTTTTGTTTTCGTTGGCTCATTTACTTTTCCTCATTGCATTCTTTGATCGGTATATCATTTTTGTAGATATTCGACAGGAAATATACGCCGCTCTGACTTTTAAGCAACCTAATCAAATATGTACATTGTTTTACTTATAGATGAAATATAGAAGCGAACTGTAGCCTCGAATTAGAGTAATAGACTTTTAAAACAATATGCAGTAATGTGCAATAAAAAAACGCAATTGGCATGCCGTAGCATAACCAGGAGAGTATAAGTAATAATTTGCTTTATTAAAAGTAAATCACTTCAAATTTGCATCTCGGAGAATAGAATAATGTTATGCAGTCTTTTTTATAATGTAGCATTCTGACAGACTTGATTTTGAACTTTCCTCTCGAGAGAATACGGGTACTCGTAAGCTTCTGATAAGTCTGCAAATGTAATATATCTATATATACTTCATCTGTTTCGCTTATTCTATAGTTCAGTAAGCTTACGATATGTATAATGCAAGGGCGTTTTAACTGACACAACAACTGCTCTTTGAACATTAAATGCACGCGGATGATAGTTGTCAAATTTAGAAACCAGTCCGATGTTTGATCATACTACTACTGTAGTAATATGCAACTGCGCCCACACACACATACACACACACACACACACATATTTGTTTAAGAAGCCCCATTTGTTCTTTCAAGCAATTTATATTTAATCATTTAAATTTTCTGCCATGCTAGCTAAATTCTTTTTAAAATAATAAAGTTTTCAAATTAATGGTCAAATTAATTGTCAAATAAATTCATTAAAAGCAAAACATTAATGATTTTTTGCCTATGCTTTTTTTATCAAACCCTAAAAATAGAATAATCCGATCGAATTTCTATTTTAAGTTATATTATATAATAGTATATTAAATACTATACAAGGTAAATTATGTAAGAAATCGATATTTTAATTGCTTTTTTCTAATTACTATTTAATAATTGTAAAGTATTTGTAGACTATTTTCAATAAATTTGTATTAAATTTTAATGTAAAATACACTGTGAATATAATTTTTGAAAAAATTTTATTGTTTTTATTTCACCGTTAATTAACTCATGTTAGAGTTATCAATTACGCATTTCTTTTTTTTAATGGTACCTTATGATACAATGTAAATTAATTTAAATCAATTGCGCTGTATTAAAAGTTGAGTACTGTAGAAATTTCTTTTTTTCACGGTTGAATTTCAGTCTTTCTTCTCGAACAAGAGAATGATTTTTTTTTTCCCTATGATATGTATTAAACAGATAGGGTAGTAACTCGGTTGTACTTTTCTCCATTTATTCTTTTGATACATTTTTAACATAAAGACCTTAATATGAATAGTTCATATATATAAAATTTAAATAGTTGGCATGTCGAAGATTAAAGTATCATTCCGTTTTGATTTTTCAGTGTTATAATATTTATTGTCGATGAGAAAAACGTAGTGAAAGTGCACTACATATTATACTTTTATATTTTAAACTATCACCTAATTTATTCGATAATATTTTTAAATAATAATTTAT
>JAPYYT010001578.1:0-35874 GCA_030522565.1 Ceratosolen corneri | reverse complement strand
GCCCCGACTGCCGCCCTTGCCGAAAATCATCCACCACCGAAGCCGGTCCCCCCTTTCTATCTTTTAACCCCGGCCTCTACCCTCCCGCCCCCCCTGCTCCTCCTCCCCCCCCCCCCACCCTCGAGACTTTCTCCGCCGACGTATTATTCGGCGAGCCACGCGATAATGTCTCTACTTGCGAGTCCCCGGTCGCCTCTTCGCGGTCTGCACGCTTCCTGCGCCACGCTGCCGGTCAGCCGCTCGCTCGCTTTCTTCCAAAGCCTACACACCGGCATACCATTATATTCGCCTCTTCTTCGCTCATTTCCTTTTATCCGTGTGTACGTGCCATCGAACAATTTTACCTGTTCTCGCTATTACCGCGCGCCCTGCCGTCGCTTCCTGCCAAACTGCTCAGCATAATGCAGTATCTCGCCGCCGCTGCCGCCCTCCCCTTACCCTCCCCCCTCTCTCTCACTCCCGCTCTCTCTCTCACTCCCGCTCTCTCACTCCCGCTCTCCCGCTCTCTCCGCCGTATTATCAATATAGCAGTTCTTTTCAGCGGGCATAGGTTGCCGTTTCTTCTGCCTTCGATACCCGTCGTCCCTTCTCTCTGGCACGCATTCCCTTTACTGGCACTTTCTTTGGAAAGCCAAAGAATGCAGCTCCCTCGATCTCCCCGCATCTCCCGCGCCAGTGACCAAGAAGGCACTTTCGGCCAACAAATTACAAGCGGACGCACAAGAGACCTCTGCCGGCCAACAGCTTTCATTAAACGGGAATAAAGTGTGGGCGCGTGGGCGGGTGGGTGGATGGGTGGGTGGGTGGATGGTCGAACGGGCGAACGTGCGAACGGTAGAACGGACGGACGGACGGACCAACACTGACACGGGCGGACGGACGGACACGGACGGACGGATGGATGGACGAATGCGCGAGTGGGTGGATGGACGAGTGGGTGTGCGCGAGTGCGAGCGAGTGTACGAGTGGATGGATGATTGTGTGTGCGTGTGTGCGTGTGCGTGTGTGTGTGTGCGTGTGTTTATCGAAACATTTACAGATCCATGTAATGAGAAAAAGTGGGAAGCTTCGGTTCGGATTAATAAAAGGAACAAACTCAAACACATAGCATGAACATTGAATGCGTTAATTGCTTTTTCGTCTCCGTCTCCCTCCTCTTATCCTATACTCCTCATTCTTATTCTCGTTCATCCTCATCCTCCGCCGCAAGCCTATCGCCGCGCGAGTACGTAATCCTCGACTTTTAAACGTGCGCTCGTAATAATTAGTACGATATCGTCCCTGCCTGTGCGCTCGAGAGCGTCGGAGAAGTTGCACGCAAACAATTATCGAAAGTACCGCGCGCACTCCGTCCTTCTCGTTGTGTGCCTCAACATTTTGCTAAAATTTATTTAATTCCCTCTTGACCGTCAAAGCGTAATGAAGTTAGAGAGACTGTCCTCTTTAACAAGCTCTCGACGCCTCCGTGCAACCCTCATGCACATCTTTGGATTAGTCCGTGTCGTCGGTCTTCTCGATCTTGAAGCGATGGCTCATGCTCGTTTCTGAAACCAAAAAGTGGAATGATCGTTCGATTTTTTTGTATTGAGTATATACATGATCGGCTTATTTATTGATACGCGACAAGAAATAAAAATAAATAAAATCTGCAAGTTCAAACTGACGACCGCTTGATTATTAATACGTGGTGTAAAGAAAAGGGCCTCGAGCCCATTTAGAATCTGCGAGGCATCGGATTGCGTTCGAGAATTTTCCGACAAGATGTGCAATAATGTGCAATAATGTCAATAATGTCAATAAGTTGCCAAAAATGTATAACGATTCAATATTTTAATCATCGAACGCATTAAGCTTTACGACAAATTAACGCCAAGCCAGCATTCGCCTGCTATCGACGGAAAATACTTTTTATAGTTACATGAGATAACATTAACCAAACAAAAGCTTTTAATTAATTCGCAAATCAAAATTGTCAAATCTACCATACAAAACGCATTATAAAGTGTAATCGCATTTAAAATCGATGTGATGTACAATGACGTTCTATTTCGTAATAATAATAATACTACTACTACTAATAATAATAATAATAGTAATCATAATCATAATAGTAATAATAATAGTGATGATGATGATGATGATGATGCTGATAATTATAATAGTAATATTGATAATACTAATAATAATAATAATAATAAGACTGAATATAAAATAAGCATGGAGAGTAATGCGAATGTAAAAACAGTTTAATTTAAACAGCAGGATTAATTTTAAATACAAAAGAAACATTATGACGTATTTTTGGTTTTCTGCTAGCGAAGAAAGTGTCAGGAATGCGAGTTCCGCATTCGATTAATCTCCGAGGGATATATTTTTATGCGAAATAATAGAACTCATGTGTCAGCATTTTCTTGAATGGGATTTACCTCTTAAGATAGAGCTCAAGGTTAATTGTGTACTTATCAATATTTGAATCAGTTAATGTAACAAAAATATAATTGGATATCAAAAGTCAATATAGTTTGCCTTAATGTTGCATGATGTTGTCAAACATTGATAAGTGCACAATTAGTAACGGGTTCTATTTCACGAAACAAGACCCACTCGACAAAAGTTATTAGGCGAGCTTCATTTATTGCACAAAAAATACATGTCTCGGTAGTTCATATAAGCATACAAAAATAATACATGCCGCTGTTATTATTATCCCATTGTTAATCGTTCATTGATTGTCCGTAGTAATTAGGCAATGCGAGCAAACAAACAGTTCGGCAATAATTTTCAATCAATGTGAAAATCCATCTTAATTTTATAATTTTAATTACAATTTTTATAAAGCCATTAAATATTATAGTAATGGCAAAGAGTTTGTACGTGTTTGTATTTTTGAAAAATATTCGACGCTTCACTGTGTAATATATGCTTTCGTATTCTCGATAATTTGTTTGCAACAATTGGTCATATCGGCATAAATTGACACGAATGTAATGTAAATATTTAAAACGTGAAGTGTAAGAAACAAATCAGCCGCGTCGTTACATTTCCTCTGCCGAATGTAAATTCGTGTTTCAATTTAGGTAAATAAATAAATTATTTACACATTATTTTCTCTAGTTTTTAACTCCAAATAGAAAGAATTGGCAATTTATTGCAATTCATTGTCGGATAAAGTTTCGTCTTATGGCTTACAAGTTCTTATTATTGAATTTGAATTATTAGAAATTCAGAGCTTATTAGTTGAAATTAAATTAAATCACTTTGAGGCCATTTAAGTCGTTTACAAATGTATAATGCAATAACTGTCGTCATTAATAGAAATCATGCGAAAAATGTCTGACATTGTACCTTAATACATTTCAACTATCGAGTGATTTATATGTATATATACAATTTATAAAAGATCAAAGGAGTCTTTTACGAAGTGCATTCGAAAGTTAACGTGTAATTACATAATGTAAAATCAATCCAACTAGATATTAATGATTTTCCAACTACGGCGATACCAATTTAACGGTCCTCGTACGAGTTGAATTCTCAACTCCAATCCAAATTGTCAATTCATTACATGAACATTTGTTAAACTTACACTTGGCTGCTTTAGATCGCACTTTTACAAATACAAATGTTATCCTAATTCTCTCACTCGTTAACATTAAAAGTATTATCGACGACAAGTATAAATATTTAACCGGGCGAGTTAAATGTTTGCCCACCTGCCTTGTTCAATCAATGGCTACCATTTGAACTATTTTAGAACTTCCGATCTCGAAAAATTAATAGGCGCGCCTTAATAACTATTTTGTTCAAGCATAGTGGCCACGCATCGTATAAGAAAAATGAAAAGAATAATGAAAATAAGAAGTCGTAAAACGACGAATAAGACAGAACAATAAAACGCAAGTTTATATAGTGAGGAACTGTACTTTTCTGAACGGATATTACTCGAGTTCAGGAGCAATTTCTCATGCGCAAAGTTTAGAAATACGCGGGAGCAAGGAGAAGGAAGACGGAGAGAGAGACGGAGAGTGTGTGTGTGTGTGTGTGCGCGTGCGTGCGTGTGCGTGATATGGGGAGAGAGCGAGGGATAGAGAAAGATAGAGAAAGAAGGAGGGAAACTAACAACGTAAGACAGACGGGAAATGAGTGCAGCGAAAGCTCAAAAGAGATCGACGTGAGATGAGGAACGTGTGAGAGAAAAAAGAGAAAGACGGGTAGAGAGGGAGAAAGACCTAGCAGAATAAAAAAGAGGAGATAAAGAAGGAGGCGTGCGAGAGGGGGGGGAGGAACGAGGAGAAAAAGAGAGACAAAGAAACAGAGGGAAAAAGAAGGAGAGCGAGAGCGTACAACTCCGTTGTATTGCACTCGCTCGCTCTCGCCAAAGCAATGTTACCAACTCGCGAACTGGCGAACTAGCCAACAGTAAAATCCATTTTATGTCTCCCTCGTAAAGTCAGTCAAATGAAACCCGGACTTAGTTTTCATACGTGCACCTAACCAGAGTCGTTCGTCGGCTCGGCGAGAGACCGAAGCGTACGGCACTGCAGCGAAGCTCTTGGACTGATTTTCTTGGTTTCACCGTCGAAACCCGTTCGAGATTTTGGTCTCTCTTCCACACACACACACGCACACGCACGCACACACCCTCTCTCACTCGCTGCCCCCCTTCGTGTCGGCCCCCGCCCCGTCCCGCTCACGCTCGCACTCTCTCTCACTCTCTCACTCTCACGCTCTCTCTCTCTCTCTCTCGCTCTCTTTGTGAAAATCAACTGCATCCGCCCCCGCATTTGTCGATAAACAAGTCGTAGGATTAAGGAGCCGCCAGCCGTAGATATAACGCAATGTTTTTAGGATTACTAAAAATGTCGTATATATGTGTGCGTGTATGTGTGTGTGTGCGTGCGTGTGTGCGTGTGCATTTAATGATTTTATGAGGATATGCGTCTTCGCGAAGAAGGAAAGGCATTGTTCGTCAATCTTTTTCCTTGCGCGAGTTCTGAAATTTGCATCCACTTTCGTTGAAAATTGAAGTACTTTTGGGAAGGGAGGGGAAAATTATTATAACCCGCGCGTGTGATGGAGCATACGTTTTAATTAAATGTTTAACAGAGATAATACGATTTTATTGATTTGTAGATCGAGATCGCACTCGACGCAGTACGTACATAAATGTATTAAGCATGACAATGAAAAGTGCAGATATTTCATTATATTTTTTTACCTCAATGAAAATATTATAGTAGTAAAAATAAATTCTGTTGCCTGCAAAATTATTCTTATACTTTAAAATTGATATATAGCATGTAAATACTTTTACGGCTAAAGAACGAGGTTAATTCTTATTTATTTTTAAAGCTGCAAACTTATTTTTATAAAAAACTGTTTTATCTGTCGTAATTTAATTTTAGTTTTAAGTGCACATTTTTATTGCAGCTAAACGTAAATCACCCTTTAATAACCTTTTTTAGTTGATATTTATTTTCCGAACATACATCATAACATAAAATATTACGGTTATTTTGAGTTTTATACAACCGCCTTAACGCGAACAATTTTTTCGTTAAGATGAAATTGATATGAGTTTCGCATCAAGTGCAACATAAACATTTCAAACTCTTTTAGTTATGAGAAATAAGCTATAGAATAATAATACTTGAATGAACTCTGAAGCACGCAAAGATTTACTAGTCTGATAAATCTCCAATTTCAACGAAACGACATAGGGATATATTTCTTACTTTCGACCTCATTCTTGTTAACAAAGAATGCTTTCTTACTAACTTCTAATATTCTTATGCGAAGCTATATATCTAATAACATAATAAGTTACTTTAAGCGACTAACGTTCTCCCTTTCTCTCTCTCTCTCGCTCTCTCTCTCTCGCTCTCTCTCTCTCTCGCTCTCTCGCTCTCGCTCTCTCGCTCTCTCACTCCCGCGCTCTCTCTGCATTATTTCCATCGGCAGCCATAAAAACTTATACAGGTAGCAATAAGAAATATTAATAAATAATGGTAAATAAATGTCGGCATTGGATATATTTGCTGGGCCGTGGAGCTTCGCCTAAGAAATCATAATTTTTACATTAATTCGTTGGAAAGTCTATAAATGAAGGGGGGGAGGGAACAAGGATAGGCAAGGTAATGCCATATAAGCATGCAAATCGTCGTAAATTATAATTTAAATAAACAAAGAGTCGCCATTATATATATATATATATATATATGTATATATATGTATGGGAAGCATAACCGATTAGGCAGATTAGCGAGCTCGGCATAGCTGTCAGAACTAGTGCGTTGCCCTTGCACTCTTCGCGCCTGGCAAATGAGCGCTAAAACGTGGGTATCGGCAGGAAGCGATAAAAGGACTCGGCATCCTCTCGCCGTTTAATAAGAGAGAGAGCAGCGTGAAAAACGGCACAATAATACACGCGGCCATTATGTGCGCCGAAAGACAAATAAGTCGGCGCGAGTAACAACATACGGACGAGTCGTTCCACTACCCTTATTCCCCGATCTCAAATGCACGATCGCGCGACCTTATCGCGCCGATATTAAAATCCACTTTACAGCGTATTCGTGCAGCAGGTAATAACGGAGAAAGAGTTGCGGGGTCATTCGGCACGACCTCCTCTCAAATACTAATCTTTTAACGGGCCGAGCAACCGTCTCGGCATAAAAGCTCTCCTCTTCTTTAGCCTCGGCCCGTATTATATATATATATACCACCCGCCATCATCCGCCACAGCGCTGCCTTGTACCCCACTTGAGCAACCCCCATAACGCTTACCTCCAACGACCCCATCAAAAGTTACACATATTTAAAGCGACCGCGGCGCACAACACTCGCAGCCTCATTTTTCCCATAAAACGATCCGCCCGAAACGATCGACAGTTACTTTGAGGCTGTCCTCCCCCTCCCCCAACCGGCTACTGTGTTTATCCTGCCCGCGCCAACCACAACAACACAAAACAACAACAACAATTATAATAATGACAATAATGACAATAATGACAATAATGATGATAATGATGATAATGATGATAATGATAATGATAATAATGATAATGATGATGCTGATGCTGATAATGCGCGGCGTTAAAGTTAAGAGGGGAATGGTTGGGAGAGGCGAGGCCGCCGGAGTAATGTTTAAGCATAAAAAATAGGCTGACGGCAGCCGGCTGCTCTCATTAAACGGCACATGTATGCTTCCAAGATGCTTCCAAGATTTTTCAATTCGGCTCTGTGCCGCCACCGCCGCTCCTCTCCTTTTTAAGTGCCGCGCGCCAAATATTACATTATCTCTTCGCAACATTTCATCTATGAAGTGCTCTCGCCTGGATTTAGCGAGGCCGATAAATTTTTAATGGGCCTGGCCGAGCAGCATGTCCCCAGGCATATTATTCGCAATTATTCGCACGAGACGCGTCACGTGACGACCACTGGCAGCAGCCACCCACCCTCCACACCCCCCCCCACACCCTGCACCCCACCCTCCCGTTCGTCAAGTCGCGTCGAAATCACGGAAATACTCGCGAGGCTTGGTGACTTTGTTCGTCGGGGCAAGCCATCGCTTGCCCGATAGATAGGCCCAGGATAAACGCGGACAAATGTCCCTCGTTAGTTTAATTGCCCCAGCTTCGTCCCGTAAAATTGACAAAAGTGTGTCAGAGCCAATGTAAATGCGAGCCTCACGTAAGCCTACACCCACCAGTCGTTTTACACATAGTACGCGGAAGAGGAGTTTTCCAAGAAGAGGCGCATAAATACTTCCCTCTAAGCGAGCGAAGCATCCCCGAGGTCCGGTTCCCTCTGGTTTCAACGCCGATAATATAACTTTATATACACTCGTGCTTATACGAGCAGTCGACGGCTCGTACCGGCATCTAGTGTTCTTACTCTTACCTTTTCCCCCGTGCGCGTCACATACATACGGGACCCGACGTGTCGTCTTGGTCGTCGTCGTCTTGGTCGTCGTCTTGGTCGTCGTGGTCGTGGTCGTCGTCGTCGTCGTCGTCGTGGTCTTCGTCGTGGTCGTCGTGGTCGTAGTTCTGTCCTCTGCTCTCTTCACCTCGTCCTCCTCCTCCTCCACGTCGTCACCGCCTCCTCCACCTCCTCCGCCTCCTTTTCATCCTCTCGTCATCGACGCGCACACGATTTTACGAGCACTTTGGGGCTTCATCTCCAAGACATTTTCAGCCCGTCGTCGTCACCCCACACATCCAAGGCATTTATATATATACATATATGTATACATATATATATATATATGCATGCATGGATGTGTATATATACGTATATATATATATATATATATATATAAGCGAACGAGGAAGTAGCAGCGCGTCTTTTTTTCTCGCCACTTTTCAGTTTCGTATTCAAGAGTGGACAACACGAGGTTACAGCGTGACAAATTGTAACTCGACAAAAGTATATGAGCGAGTTCGACTCGTAAAAAGCATTCACAATGTTGTCTTTATGCCCGCGTGCTTTTGATCCTCGGCTTCGCCCCTCGCTCGCTTGCCTTGCCGAATCCAGCGCTTTTTCTCAGAGTTGCACTAAAAGTGCTCGATCGGCCTTTTAGCTTAATTTTATGGGTGCAGCGGCGAGTGCGCGCGCGCGCGCGGCATCGATTTCACAAAGAAAAAACGATGGCTTTATGACTCATTTATACAAAAATCTCGCTGCCCGGGGCGAGAGAGAGGGAGAGAGAGCGGGGGGAAGGGAGGGAAGAAAGGGCGCGCATTACTTTTATAAAACGGACGAAAATGTCGTGGAGTATTGCGTGAAGATAGAATTTTTTTTGTCTTTGGCGCGGGATCGATCTCTCTGGCATCATAACAAAGAGTAAAAATTTGATGGAGTTTCGTTTTAATATGTGAATTCGTTTTGAAGAAATGGAATTTTTATATTTTTATAACTTCCTTGAAAATCCATAAAATGGTATTTTTGATGACTCGTCGAGATGAAATATTGAATTTAATCTTTCCTCGTGTAAAAAAACAACATTGTCAGAACTTCTTCGTCTATTCTCGAAATGAAGCGAATGCGCGCGCGCGTCCATTTCTCATTCTCAAATTACGTAAGTATTCGAGCCGATTATCGCACACACGTGCGCGCGTGTACTTGTGCGGTTATATAATTGCTATAAAAAAAAAAAAAGTGCTTAAGCTTGTAGAGCCTTAAAAATACAATTTTATTGATTGTCCCGTAATAGGAAGAGACAACAGTTTAACTAATTTAATACGATACATTTTGTAAGTATCGCCTCGTAGACTTAATGACGAGAACCGGATCGACGCCGATCAAAGTGCGCGTCGACGGGCGTACTTTTTGCCGAACCAATTCTGTAATTTACGATTCTATGATCACGAGTTTTGAAATTTTCAGAGGAACGGCACCTCCCGCCCCCCACCCCCTCCGCGCTCCTCCACGACCGCCCGATAATATCAGAAAGTCCAATTTATTAAACGTTCGGCCGAACAAACGAAAAAGCACATCATCTCATACATTGGCTTTACTTTGTAAATGGAAAAAATAAAATGACTGCCTTAGTTTCATTAAGTTGTCGAGTCAGCAACATGTCGCTTATCTCCAATGAGAGGTACCATGTCACTTTTTATCATTGACACACGACAAGCATAAACCTCACGGATACTCAATCGGTGCCGTCCGTTGTTATTTCATCGAGGATAAAAAAGATGACCTGCATTAAAATCAATGCGCGCGCGCGCGTATCCGCGCATAACCGACCCGACCATACAACAACAACACGATGTAAAAAAGAAAAAAGAAAGAAAATTCAGAGCAGTCGCGCCCTCCCCCCCCCCGGTGCCCCGCGCTCCACTGGCCGCGGCTTATTTCGGCTGCCACTTATTCGCATTTTTATCGTCTCAATAACTTTGGCTTAATAATTTACGGCTCGCGAATGAAGAAACTCGCGTCGTTACAACAATGGCGAGGCAAAGGACGCTGCTGCCGAAACTTTTGCCGAACCCTCGCAATCCGGGCGCTAAGTCGTCGCAGATATCCAATCTATGTCTCTCCCCTCCCAATCGCGCTCTCTCTCACTCTCTCACTCTCTCACTCGTTCTCTCTCTCTACCTCTCTCTCTCTACCTCTCTCTCTCTAGCGTGAGTGCGCGCACGGACACGGACACGCACACGCACACGCGCGCCGGCCGGCCCGTCCATAATTACAAAGTCATAAAAGCCCAATCGATGTATGGGAGAAAGGGCCCGGACCAAGTCTCCTTTTCTCACTCTCTTGAATTTCGTAGCCGGTGCGCAAGCGTGCATGTGTCGTCCCATTCTCTTGCGTCCGTCGGCCTTCTCGGGCCCAGCGCACCGATTGACCATGGGATGCCTCGTAAAAGTATGATGGGATGCCTCGTAAAAGTATGATTTACAACTCGCTGCTGCCGCTGCTGCCCGACCGCCTGGCAATCACTTGGCCGTGGATCCTCGTCGTCGCGCCTCGCCGAAGCTCCTCTCATGGCTTCTCCCCGCGATCTCGCCTCGCGCTCCATCTCTCCCTCTCTCTCTCTTGAGCATCACCTTTCCCCCCGGCCGGCTTTAGCCCCGGCCGATGGCCGCGATCGCCCCAGCTCTTTTCGTCAATTTATCCGATGCAAGGCCGAGCGCGCTGATTTACCGTCGCGTCAGCTCGCGGCCAGGAGCTGCCAGCCTCGCCGTGGTAACGCCGCGATTAATGAGTTGTCGCCGCGGATGATGCGGAGGAATGCTTGACTGATGCCCGCCTCCTCCCCCCCCCCCGTGGCCCCGGGGCGAGCTTACACTTAAGGATATCCCCGGGGCGTGCCGCGCAATGCCGCGCAATGCCGCCCGGTGAAAAATCGCCTTCCACTCTTACCGCTTCATTTCTGCCCCTCGCGATGATGGATAAGGCAGGCTGGGCCTAATGCCGCCGCTCCGGCTCTCCTTTATTCCCTCGGGGCTAATTATTTTGTCGCGGCGCGTTCTCAAATTCAATTTTACAAATCCATAATGATAATGGGCCGGATTCGTGGCTTAATGCAGCCCCTTGCGGTCCCGCGCCGCTCCCCCAGCCAAATTATGATTGCAAACTATAAACAGTCGGAGCTCCTTTAATTTACCTCGAGTCTAGAATACCGTCTGCTCGGAGCCATTAGCTTTATTTGCCAAGACAATTAAAAAGAATGCTGTGACGCTCGTTGGGGCGGTTGGAGTTGGGGGGGTTGGAGCGGGGGTTCGGGGGTTAAGGGGGGAGTTGGTCCGGGATGGGCCGAAAATTGGCAAGAAAATGATACGTCTTGAGCTACGGGACGAGTATCGGCTTACGCATTTTCGTAAATTGCAGTATCTCCCTCGTGAGATTCAAAGTAGCAACTATTTTTAATATATACGGCGCTACAGTTCATTCGCGAATTATATTCTTAAACATGATACTTTCGATAATGATAACGAATAATCACACGAGCTCTCGAGCACTCGCCTAAGGATTCTAAAGTACTAGCTGACTGCGATTAATCACTGTATCCTTAGCATTCCAAATCTGTATATATATATATATAGATATATATATATACGTACGCACACACATGTATATATATAGATGGCTATGGTTACAAAAGATGTTACAAGATTTATTACAAAAATGAAATGATTAATGTATTGATATACTTACGTGAAAGTGTGTAATACTGCATTATTGAACGAAGAGGGCTGATGTGCAATTAATATATCAAATTGTCTTATTGGGAATTAGCTTAACGATATTATTGTAATTTATATTTAAACACAAAACAGGCGCAACCCAATATTGTTACGGAACAATATTGTTTCTTATGATTACGAGGCACGTTGATGAAACTCAATAATTTGTGCTTTCATGGGATAATTACATCGTAATAGGCGTTATATCATAAAATTTCTGAAGTATATTAATGTACGGATATTCAAAGTATCGATGCAAAAAGTTTTGGAATAAGGATTTTCGATTTCAATTAAAATTTCGCATTAAATTTGTTGGCCCTAATCAGTCACATTATTTGTTAAGCAAATATCGAACGGAATTTGACATTTCAAAACTTGCAACAAATTACAATTAAAACTGATCTTGATAAGCGTTGAATTTTTCTCGCAAATTGCATATAATTTGAACTATGCCAATTGCTTAAAATATGTTCAACTTTGTCTGCCCATAAATAATGCATTTAATACCACAAGCACTAAAAATTCTTTTAACATTAATTTAAACATTGAGTATTCGTTAATAAGTCGCGATAATATAAATTAGTCGAAAGTTGCCGTTTATTTCTACGAATAAAATGTTTAATTATATAATTGCACAATTTTCATGTTGTATATTGAAAAAGTATATTCCAATCTTTGTTGCAATATGGTTTTAAATACACTTAATTCTCAATAAGAGATTTTAGAACTTTTGATTTACATGTGTGAATAATTAAAAGAATACATTTTTCGACTTTTTCGTCCGGAAAGTTTTACGTAGAAAAATCCTTAAAGTATAATTTCACGTACAAAAATGCTAAAACTGTACTTTTATTGATAATATTCAAATTGTCAATACCGAGTTTGTATAAAAATATGCATTGCCATCGTTATGAAAACAGAGATCTTAAGATGATTTATATTACGAGTAAATCGTAAAATGTGATATATTTATAAAAATATTCAAGTTTGTATTGAATAAATAAAATTTTAATCGAGTCATGCAAGGCATAATAAGACTTTACGATTAAAAAAGAAGTCACAGCTGAAAGGTTTAATTACTGCACATATTAAATTTTATTCTAGGAACTGTGTGCTATGTCTACGTAAGGTGAGACTTTTAAAATGCAACTTTATTACTCTGAGTTTATTGCAATGAAACATCACCGAGAGTTGTTACAAGTGAAAGGAATGTTACATTAGCGGTTGGTGCGTAATAGCATCAAATTAACAATTATGAAGACTGGTTATTGACTATATAACCGTATAAAAAATTATTTTACGATCTTAAATAATTTTACTAATATCAATAATGCTTAATATGGAAGGATCGACTTTTTGTGCGCGGTTGAACGGAAACTCACCCCTATTAAAAAAAAAAAATATCATAAATTTGAGGGGCATAATTTTAAATAATATCAACAATGAAAGTGTAGTATCAACATTTTGCAAAAAACTGTAAAATTCACATTATGCGGATGATAAAACGCGTTATGCATTAGAATTTATTTAATTAATTCAATAATTTACAATAAATTATCAAGTAAGTTTTCGAGCTACTTTTTCATATGCATTAAAATCTTGGGTGTTTTTTTTCATTGTTGTTTTTTTTTTTTTTTTTGATATACATTTTTTGATGGATTTTCATTCCGTGCGCTGTTTCATACTTGGCATACGCGCTTGTGTGCGTGTATGTAAATTAAGTGCGCGCGATGTAGATTATTGTTGTTCCTTAGTGTAGCAATGATAAATGTCGAGAGCTTCGTTATTATCTAATGAAAAAATAATTACGTTGCTCGATTATAGAACATCTCGTAGCTAATAAAATGCGCACTTTGGGGGAAGAATGAAAAGGGAAAAAAAAAGCCGTTGATATATATATATATATATGTATATGTATAGATGGGCATAGAGAGCGTAGACGTAACTGTAAGAACAATGATGAAACGTCTTTTTAACGATTGCGGATATACAATTAAATAAATATGTACGTACACGTATATGTATGCGCGTAAGTAGGTACGGGGATAGTTAATGTATTGCGATGCACTTAATCATCGTAAATAAATTACAGATGACCTTATGCAGATTGAAACTCGCAATCAGCATGCAAAGAGCTCAAAAAATACTTGCGTTTTAGCACACGCACGGGCAGAGGCCATAAGGTATTAAATTAATTTGTTCCCATTATTGAAAAGGCGAGTAATTTGGAATATCTTGATCTAGACGCGTGAATTGCGCATTAAACAAATGAGAGAAAAAGGGAGGAGGAGGAGGAGGAGGAGGAGGAGGAGAGAGAGAGAAGTTAGCCGAGTCGATCCGCAAAAAACTTTCATTGCCTCCGTGCAGAAGAGTAGTCGTTTATCTTTGGAACGAGTTCACGCGAGCGGCCGCACCGGGGGTAATAATTACAACGTCTGAATATTCGATACAACCGCGAGAAACCCTTTCATTAGCTAGTCGCATTCCCAAGGCCCGAGACTACTAAAAGTCTCGCGCCGCATTGCCGCAAATACTTTGGCGAGCACTGGCTTTAAACTTGACGTGCGCACGTACAAGTGCAGACGTGGCCGATGCTGCCGTCGTATTTCATAGGAGCGCGGCTGTATTTTCGCGCGTATGACTTTAACTGTCGATGCGGACTGCCTGGCACGTTGTATTTTTCCTTGGCAGGATTTTACTGGCGCTAGTCCTCTGGATAGTCGTCGCTCTTCCCCCCCACCCCCCTCACACTCACCCTCTTTGTCAGCCGTAAACGTCAATCTTTGGGTTGACCGGCTTGAGCCGCAAGCGACCGCATGCACCAAGATTCGTCCTCCCTTCTCACTCTCTAGCCCCACCCTACAGGGCCCCTGCGCTACTTTTTCCCAATTCATAGTTTAGAGGAACAAGCTCGCCAACCCCATCCTCGATCCCTCCCCTCGATCGCCCCCCTACCCCACCCAGCGCCCCCCTATAACCGCGTTCGCTCTCGCGCCATAATTATTTTATTCATTCGGTGCTGCGATTCGCTTGAATCTGTAACTCGTGAAGTAAGGCTAATATGCCCAGAGTTTTCTGTTATGAAATATTTATGCATGAGCTGCGCGAGTTTGAGAGGCAATTTTCGGAGGCACACACCAGCCACTACTAATAATTTCCTGCGTTCTGGGCTACATGGGCGGACGCTTCCAAGAAATGGGGATTTATGCAGCGCCAAACGCGCGCCCTTACTTTACAGTCATTTTGTTTACAAGCTCGGACGAAGGAAAAACAAGGATCGTCCCTTTTGTAATTAATCCACTAATGAACAGTGCTCTCCTTATTCCATTATGCTGGCCTTAAATGGAAAAATTTCTTTTAGCACTCGGCCTCCCTCCCGTGCCCTGCACGCAAACTATCCACACATGATTGATTTCACATCAGAGAACTTTAAGCAACATTTGAGTATTTTAATACGATCATTTATTGCACTTTCAAGCTGCAAGTTTCAAGCTGCCTCCTCCTCCTTTACCCATTAATTATTATCGGACATTGACGAAAAGCTCGCGCGATCAATGGGCATCGCAATTCTACCGACTTGATACATTGATTTTAAACGACTGTTTTTGTGCAAAAATTTCATATTACTTGTATAATGGCAAAATGTCTCGCCTCGAGGCATTCATTGGCCAATTAATGCTAAAAGAGCCAGAAACCTTTAACAACACATACGAGCGATTATTTTCTCTGTAAAATGATACAAATAAAAGGCAGCCAAATCACAATCAACCGTTTAGATGTATTACATATATGTACATATACACGTAAATAACATTACCTGGATAACAATAATAAGTGTGCCTATGATAATGGCCCTGTAAAAACATACAACTGAATTAATCTAATTGTCAGAGAGTCAAAAATTCTACGAGAATTAGTACAATTTTATGGAATCTATAAAATATAATTATGACAACAATAATGCCGTGCGATTATGGCGTTCTTAAAACATTTTTATTCGACTATCGTATTAGATGGTTGCATAAATATTCTCTCTCTCTTGGATTTGTCGCGACTAAAGTTCCCTAAATTAATTACTCTTACCGATCGTCTCGCTTAAGCGATTGATCTCAGCTTGGACGGCAAATTGCCTTCTCTTTCTCTTTTTCAAAAATTTTCCCCATTCACAATACAAGTTTGAGCAATGACGATGCAGAACGAAAATTAACGTATGAAATCACGTATGAAATTGCCGAAGGCATGCATTTTACGGGCAAAAGCTTATTAAACTATGAGAATGGCTGCGAGTGAAATGTCCTCTCTCGTTCTCAGGCGGCCTCTCAAAATTTGGAGAAATCATATAAAAGCCGAATAAATAAAGAAACCACTACCAGTTCATTTATTCGTTCCATCTCCAACCACTTGCCCGTTCTGCTGTACGCTTCATTACGAATGCAATAAGGTGAATTTTTTGTAATGTGTGTGTGTGTATGTATATATATATATATATAAATGACGGCAACCGCGTAGGCGTTCCGCAAGCGGAAAAAAAGTTATGATGCACTTTTATGGGGGTTTAATTGTAATCCACGAGCATGGTTAGAAAATACTAAAGCCCTTTAGCTGAAGCCGCATAAACCAGATCCTCTCGATAATGGCGTCACTACATAAAAGGCTCAAATGAAAGAAAGGAAGAGAGACACAGACAGAAGGAGAAAGAGAGGGAACGAGAAAAGGCAAGGAGTGCGGCGGTGGCGGCGGTGGCGGCGGCCGCGGCGGTGGAGGTTGGGGGGGGAGAGAGTTTATTTTAAAACTTTGAGAAATATGCTCTATTATGCGTTGAACAATAGGAGAGATACAAATGCGCCCTTACTTTTTCAAAGTACACACCGGAATATATATATTATCTGTACTGCCTGCCGTACTGAGCAATATGTGCACTACGGTAAAAATTAATTAGCATGTAGGCAAGCACGTAACTGTGTTTATAGTCACTATATAATTTATAGTTATCACCGACGTAAGTACACGATACTTTAAATATCGTTTATTAATCGAGGCTCATTCGACGCTCAAAAGGAGGCTTTTCAACTGGATATTTGATCAAAGAGAAGTTTTGTCGACGCGACGAAATTGTTCGCGCGTTCTCCGATCTAATTGTCGAGTAGGCTTTTGCGCAATCAAATTTAATAGCAACAATGCATTATTAAGTATTAAATTAGCGTATGCGAACGCTATTTGTCCTTTACGCCGGCGTTATTATTCATGCATTCTCTATTGGTATCACTATCATTACCGCCGCCATTTTTATTATCGGATTGATGAGATCGAGCTATGCAAGATACATAACTTACATATCTCGCCGAGAACTCATTGTTACAAGCGATATTTCACCTGCCAAATGCCCGCAGAAATTTATCGACTTGCTTAGGGATTACAAATAAATCAATGCGCATTCTGGGAATTGATGTTTTTAAAATTATTCCATTTACCAAGCCGAGAGTTCCATAAATAAGTGACAATCTTTACATTAGCTATTCATCTACTTTATCGAAATAGCAACATTTTAATTCAATATCCGAGACTACTATCTCAACTCTCGAGCTAATAATGAAGATATTGGAGTAATCTTGGAAATAGAAATTTCGTCAGGAAGGCGATCACCCGGAACAGGGCCCACAATGTTTAAAATATAACCAATATACAGATTTACGACGAAGATGTTTCGACGTTCATACTCAAGTTACATGCGATGAGTGGCACACCTGAAAATGATGTAAATATATATATACACATATATACATACACATATATATATATGCATACTCATCGGCGTTAAATGGCATCGAATAACCTATCTGCATTAATATGTGCAGTGTAACATCATCCATAAAAATTTTGACTACACTATGTTGTAGGTATCTTATTTCATACAACACAATAGATTTATTAGGTTACAAACTCCCAAATTTTAAAGCTGTCTTACCAGAATTCATTATGGCCATTATTGCAGCGATTAAAGCAATAATTATTAATATCAAGGTTTCAAGCAATTTTCATTATCTTCGGGTGACTGACGACGTAACTCTCGCGTTAAAACTTGCATTCTCAAGGTCATTTATCCGACAAAACAAAACATGCTTCGACTCTATTTTTAACAACAAAATAGGAAGTTTGCTGATTTTTAGAGGTGAACGAATATCAAAATATATCATTGTTTTGATTATTTCTGTTAAATCTTTTTTGTTAATTAATAGGTGGAGAAGAGCTATTTATATCTTAATAATCGCAGCATAAACTTATAAATCTTGGTTGAGGATAGAAAATCTTCGCCAAGAAAAAACTCGATGTAATGTAAAAAAATGTTGCGCCACTACTAATAATAGTAATAATAACTTCAATGTAATCTTGATCAATAAAACGAAGCACCACATAAGATTTTCATGAAATGTGAAATTCAGCAACTGAAAAGGCATCAATTAATAATTAATTAATTCAATTAATTAAATTAGCCTGAACCTTAAGAAATTCCGTAAAATTAATGACAATTTTAGAACAGCAGTCTTACAGTGTTTAATAGTTATGTAATGCCAATACAATTGCTGGCGCTGTACATTCACCGCTTAGCACTTTACTTGTTAAATTCTCTAGTCGACCGTGAATTTGCTTAAAACGTTGTTTGTTATTGATTCATTTTAATCAAATCCTTATAATTCGAGATACAGCGAATGAATGGCCTCAAATTAAAAGTACTTATTTAAATGATTTAATAATAGGCACGCGATACAAGCTTATACTCTTGTCAATACCATATAAAATTAATGAGTCTATTAAATTTCCGTACATAAAATAATTGCATAAATTTCAGCTTAACTCTACCTAGTATTGTTTCGTACATTATGTAAAAATAATATTAAATAAAAAAAAAAAAACAACGTGCCTCAACATCTAGACATCTAGGCATTGTTCTAAAAGTTTTTATGAACTGTTATATTCATGGGTTTATTTACTTGCCAACAAATATTTAATAAATTCAGCATAAAATATTTCGTTCCGTTCAATGCTCCGTTGTAAATGCAATGCTTGTTACGTATGAAATTTGAATATTAACTCTAATCGTCCCGATTTCTTAAAATTTCTTTCAAGATTTTAAATGAGGAGTCACTTTCTTGTAATACTTGCATATAAAATGTACTAAAACTCATTAGAACTAAACTTTAAATATTACGTTCCGTTCAAAATGCTCCCGACTCAGTAGTGTAAATAGTCCCCACACGCTCAATGTACAAATATTATGAGAAACGTTTGTAAACTTGTATTTAAACATTACAAATACAGACTCTAAATTTCATTATTTTCACTAATTCACTGATTCTCAAAATTGGCCGCTAAAACACGATAATAGTGCTTAAAAAAGTTTGCCTTCGCATGAAAATCGATCGATATCTTGGATCTATATAGAATATTACTTGTAAGGAGTAATGCTAGCCATCCGCGATAATGAATCGCTGCTGCTTGGTGAAAAAAACTTTCCAAAGCTTATTAATAAGAGCGACATTAAACTACCTCATTAAATATTTCCGAGCAATCTTCATTGTGCCACACACACACATATATATATACACGTCGCAGGCCCAATTTCTTCTCTCCGTCTCGACTTGCATGATATGCACATTGATTTAAAGCTCGTCACAGATAGTAGAAACAAGCACGGAGGGGAAGATGAAGTGCCTAAGGCACCGTAGTGATTTCGAATTAGCTACGAGCTGTCTCATAAAATAAGAAAGTTTACGCACGCACCCTGCTAAAATAAACGAAGGTCTGGGCCTTGCGTCGCTCTGTGGCTGCGAGCGCGAAAGGCAGAGAGAGAGCGAGAGAACGAGAGAAATATAACTGGGAAGTAGAAAAAGGAAACAAGTAAACTTAATGCAATGGAGAAGAGCGGGAAGAAAAAGTTACGGCGAAGAAAAACTCCCAATGCCCCGCATGCATGGAGGGAAAACCCACGAGAGCGCGGGTTGTAAAGAGTTTCTCACTGCATTTACGACTGTGTCGTTAAATTCGCTCTCTCCCTCCCTCCGAGTTCTCTTGTTTTGTGGATATTTGCAACAAGGAAAAGAGGGAGAGAGAGGAGGGGAGAGAGAGAGAGCTGTACAGCTGCTGCTGAATCGTTTCAAGCCATTGATTACATTGATACCACTTGCTGCGCCAAGCAAAGTGAAGCCACTCGCTCTCATTCAGCCCAACACACACGTATGCACTGCAAGTGCCCGTGTACGTTTATGTCTATTTACGTTTTTTCCTATTTATGTTTGCATATAATTTACGGTGTGTGCGAGCGTGTACGTGCACGGGGCATTTATATTTATTGCCGGGACGGAGGTGTGCGTATGGGCGCGCGCGCGCGCGTTGGAGAATCTCGCGAGAAGGATCGTATTATACGGAATGTCGGGCATTTAAAATGTGCGAATGACCATTGGATAGGTACGTGTATAAATACATTGAACGAAAATAAATATAATATGCGCATGTAAGTATGACAAAAAAAAAAAAGGGGGGGACTGAAGTTATTCGCAGGGCTGGGAATGATATCTTTATTCGCATTGCTGTAACGAGGTAATACCCCGCATAGCTAAGCAACTGATAAATTTTAAACGGACTTTTCCCTCCTCGACCTATGCGTATGTTCTACGGTTATCATTTATGCATACACGAATAATATACACACCAGGTATTCGCACACATAATGCCATATATCCAGTAAATATGGCCAACCTACAACACTTACGTCTCCGCTCTACCTACCTACCTACCTACGTACCTACGTACCTACGTACACACATACATACATATATATATACAAGTTTTTTATTTATTTATTTACGCGGGGGCGCGCGCGCACACTTATTGACATTATTAGTGTTATTAGCATTCTACATTGCAATTAACAAAAAGTTAAATTAGCATTCTCCTCGTAAATACATTTTTTTCGAACTTTTAAACTTTAATACATATTTACGCCTGTCTAAAGTTTATTATGGCCATATGTTAAGCTACTGCTACGTCGAATATTCACATTCGTTAAATATGAGATTAATGTTTATTAGCCATGCCCATAATGTTATATGTAACAATTCTATTATAAACATACATAAATTATGTATTTTTTTTTTGGAGTAAAACATTCCTCGAACAAAACTTATTTAACTGCATTAACCGTGAATAGTAACTTGAAAATATCATACCTTCCATTGTCTTATAACGATTATTATTAAAACAACGATTCTTCTTTATTATATTATAATTTACAGTCAATAAAAGATAATTTTGTATTGTATAATTTTTATATACGTTTTATCATTTTATAATTTAATTATTAAAACACTTAATGAAAGGCATTCTTATTAAAATAATTATTACAACAAATAAAATAATAAATGTATCTTATAAAAGCTAGTAATTTACAAATCAATCGCTTTGTACTTTATAACCTCTTTTTTTTTTTTTTATAAAATTCATACCAATAATTTTTTATTATGTCAATATATATTGTATTAATTTCAATAGAAAGATATTTTATAGAAAAAATTTAATTTTATGGATCGTTGGAGAAAAACTTTATGAGAACTTTCATTAATAGAGGTAAATGAAACTTCAATTAAGATTGACTTAATATTTAATATTTTTTAATAACTTGGTAATAAAATTTTAAGTAGTAATTTTTATTATGCTAAATACATCAAAATTAGTGAAAAATTACTCTTATCATTTATATATATACATACATACATACATACATATATATATATATATATATATTATTACTAATAATGGGGAAATGAGTATTACATTATCATTCGTAAACTATTAAAATTGTTTTAAAAATTAATAAAATATTTGTGTATTACACACATATACCTTTATTCGTGTAAAACTTATATTTATTAATAATAATAATAAGTAATTTATTATTCAAGACTTTCTGCATAAATATATACAATTCTCTAATGGTGCTAATATTACATTCAATTTCATGGTTTTAAATTTATAAATTAAATAACTGAAATTATTCCAAACTTTACTATTAAAACTGTTTAGAGTGTATATAATCTATAAGAACAGTTCATTATAAGAAAATTTTTCTTGATAATGCAATATTTTTATTTTAAAACACCAATTTGTTTAAGAGAATGATATTCTAATACATTACAATGTTAATTTTTTAATTTTGTTTGTAATTTACTTAATGAACATTTTTTTTACCGAATAAAATTGAAAATAAGCAATGTATACAAATAAATAAATAAACGAAATACACTGCTTTTAAATACAAATGAATGTGTTATTAAACTAATGTGTATAATAATTTCAAAAGAAATGTACGTTAATGCATTGTATAATTGTTTAATTTTTTATTTAATAAACTATGTAAAAAATGGGATTTAAATTTTAAACGTCAATTTTATATTTTATCATGAATTGTAACTTTATTTTATTTATTTATTGTTATAAGAAGCTATCTGTTATTCGTAAAGTTATTATAAGATTGAAGATTACACATACGCATAATGTTAAAATTGCAGTATCTTTCACCGTAATTTAAATCACATTTTATATAGAACATATAATGTCCCTTGCAAGTTATATAATTCATAATTATTAACATTAACGTATGTACAAGGGTTATGTGAGCCAAAACATTTTAAAAGTTGAAAATTTTCAAAAAATTAATTTGAAAAAACAAACAATGTAAATGGACAAATATCATTTGATGTGCTTTTAATTAGATCACGTCATTATGATAAATTTAAGATCAACTGGGCGAATATTGATGAATTGGTTGAATTTGAAACGGATAATGGATATTAAGTTAAACTTAGTTAAATAGTAAGTTATCGAGTTTACGTGAATTACCATTAAATAATCTAATTCTGTGCTATAATCTAATTTTTACTGTAATCTTATACACAGTGAAATTGTATTTCGATATTTATTAAATTTCTCAATGAATATATCACATGGTATTATCGGCATTTGTACACTGTATAAATTATATACTGCAGGAATTTAGAAATAAAAAGGCAATAAAAGTGCGAATAAAACATTTAATTCGGATGATAGTTATTTAGCATTTATATAATGATCCACATAAAAATCACAAATTAAAATCGGCTAATTAATACAGAATGGGAGTTAAGTAAATTAGATTTTCCTAAATATTTCGTAAATATTGAATTAAACATAAGCAAGTAAAAACATTCCATATGTATATGGAAAACGGATATTTCATTTTCTCTTATTAATAGTCTTACACAAACATCTCCACAATAACATGATAATATAATAGTCGTCGTTACTTGTGAATGTCCAATTGGTGCATTTTTAAATTACATTTTAAATTACATTGCTTTTATTTCATGTAAGCAATTTGTCATTAGAGTTAATAAGCATTGAGATAATAATAAAGATAATAAGTCCGCTATAATAATCGTGCATGTATATAATGTTGGGACTCCTATTTTTATTAAAATGTTTCCGCTCGAGTGAAAAGTAAAATTTGTCCACAAAATTCACGAACTGCAATAGTAAAGGAGAGAATGTAATTTTAAAATTCCAAAAATATCTTGCTCTGTACCATTGTAATAAAAATAAATTGTACGTTGAAATTTTTAACATGACCTTGTGTTATTCAAATAAATTAAAGTATTGCCATTTCATTTTAAAAACATGTCATTTATAATCTCATAATGTTGAGGAAGAGAGTGCATTTATTTATTGATTTTTTTTTTTTTTTATTAAAAAAAAAGTTGTATTCAACAGAAATTTACCAATAACATAAGATCTCACAAAGAGAATTGATTTTCCCTTGTACTATTATTTCCATTTAATTTCTTTAAAGCGTACGAATGCTTTGATAATAGTATTTTACAAATTTAAACAAAATCGATAATCTAAAAACATAAAAAATAAAAATTTGCATATTTTGAGCTCGTAAAAACTTATGATTTAACAAAATCATGACGAAGGAAATATATTTTTCAGATTAAAATCATTTTTATGTGCACTGAATACGCGATTACGACTTTCGATGGCACGCCCAGGCAAAGAGAAATACACTCATTTTTATGTTTAAAATGAGTACTAATCTCTTACGTGCAGCTCATTTCTTTAATGTTGATTGTGTACTTAATACTCTAGGTTGACTCTAATATAGTAGTACTGCAGTATAGGTTTGTCCAAAATTTTCGTTTCATCCTTAATTTTGTCCGCAACGCAAGTGCAACAAACTCACCAACATGAACATAAAAATGTAAATAAATATTCGAGTTTTATCGAGATTCCTCCACTCGTCTATTTAAAAAGTGCTTCTTTATGTTTTTACGATTGAGCCAGTAATTTAAAAAATTCAAAGAATATTTATGAATACCCAAATGTAATAATAATAATAGGCTGATGTAAATTTGTCAAAAAGGCATTATTGTCGACTAAAGAAATTGAGACAAGCATTATAATAATATATTTAATTGATTATAAATTATCGTGACGAGTGCATTAAATTTATAAGTAATATATCCGAGTACATGGTAAATAGTTGCAAAATCAACTTATAAGCAAAGCGTAACGTATTTTAAAATGAACAAAGAAATTTGAGGGCAATAAAATGGCGCTTATCGATTTCCACGAAGACACAAAAAGCTGTACTTTTTAATTCACTCGAGAGCGATTCTTTTTGACGATCGCAATTCTTAAAATGAACATAAAAAGAGCATAAAATATGAAATAGTAGTAAGGTAACCGTTGTAACAAAGTGAAGTGTAGTGTCGGGCCTTTTGACGAAATACAGCGGATATAAGAAAAGCCGAAGTAAAAGCTTCTAGCTCACATGCAACGCACATGTGGCTCTAATGTTTCGATAATAATTTTTGCCCTTCCCCGTAATGATTTCTCATTTTAATATGAAAACAGAAATTTGTTATGTACGAGAGCTGTGGGGCATCAATACGACCATAATACAAGATTTAATATATATCAAGTTTTATTATATCATTTGAGGTATCGTAAAAAGTTAGAGAAATATGTACGTCATGTTAACAAAAGAATGTAAAAAGACTATAATTTAATGGCACTACTAGCCGACGTTTATGAATAATTAAATTCAAGCAGCATTATATCGCCTCTTTTGCTTATTTTGATGTTCCAGTACATTTATAAATTCAACCAAAGTTGTAATAATAAAGATGCTTCTCCGGTATGAATTACAAGATTGGCATGAACAAATTGCCTCAATGTACTTGAAAATAAACAAAATATTGTAATTGAAATTTTGAAATCGTTATTGCGTGCTAGGAGCTTAAAATAATAAGCCATAAATGAATGTAAAATCCATAAACACCGACAGATTATTATTTAAGACTCCATAAAGTGCAGGAATTTGAAATTTGCTTTAAATAATGAATAAGGAAATTGAATATTCTCTAAAATTATTAAATGCAAAAATTGCAAAAAAAAAAAAGAAAAAAAAAAATGCTTGTCACTCGTAATTATTAAAAAGGGATTGTTTATTTGCTGGTCACTTACAAATACAAATAAAACTTAAAGTCAAAATTGTCACAATGATGGTTTTATGCACACAGGGTATAGTGAGTTTTGCAAAATATATAAAAAAACAAAAAAACAAAAACGTATACATAAATGATAAGCCTTAAAAATAACGTAGAAAGTAGAAAATTATGTAATCGTCGGAGTTTCTATAACTCGTCGGCGAATATTGTATAGATAATGAAATCACGCAGCGTACAATGAGCAGGATATGTAGCTAGAATGGCAAATAAAAGAGTAATGTACAAGACAATAGTTAGGCATCTTGAGAATAAAAGATGCCCGGGTGAACTAACATGAACCTGAAAAAGGTAATAAATAACACAAGATATGCAGAATGTGAAAATAGATCTCAATAGATTTAGCATAAAATTAAGAACAATTATGTTGTTAAGTTCAAAATAATGAACAATTATTAAATGTGTCTCTTGTCGGCTAAATAACAATAATAATAATAAAATAACAATGGCAATAAACAATAACAACAATAACAGTGGCTATAGTAAATAATAACTGTAAATAATAATAACGATAATGACGATGACGATGACGATTAATATAATACTGCTCGTGGGTAGCGTAAATATAATTTTTTAATTTTGTATATTATTTGTCATGAGAGCCTCTAGTTCATAGCCACACTGCTATATTCTCTAAAGTACACTTAAATCCCTAATGAGAATGACTACAAATAGTTCAGAACGTACTCGTCGTAATGAAATATTTTTTACTTTATTTGCTATAATAGAGATGCTCAAACGCTAAAAATATGTGATTAGGTTTTGTAAATTATTCATCGCCATTCCCGGTAAAAGTAGTGCGCGATGTACCATTTCCCGCGGAATTCAATAACTAATCTAAGAAATAATATTTATTAATGCAACGCAATACCACAGTCAATTATAATAATTTATCATAATTTTTATTAATTTTTCTCCAAACGTTATTATCCGATACACTAGATAATTCTTAGATATTATAGTGCAGCAAATAATCAAAATATATTACTCGGAAATATGAATACAGGTATTACGAGAACACAAAAACTGCATATTTAAGAAACACGGGGGTAATAAAATTAATCGTGACGTAATTTATTCGAAAGAAGAAGAAAAAAATACATACATACACATACACATATATATATATATATATATATATATATATATATATATATGTGTGTGTGTGTATAGGAATCTTATTTGCCACTGTAAATTAACATTTGATGTAAATTGCTTGCATTAGATGGAAAAAATTAATTGAACATATTGTACTATTACCTACAGAATTAAAGTAATCACCAATTGCTTTATCGGTAATATTCTAATTTCGTTAATATCGAGAATTTATATACTATGAACTGTGCACTTAAAGTTATTGTAATTATTAGACGATAAAATTATATAAGAAAAGTATCCAATTATATTAAATTACTGGAATCAGAAGGTTCCCTAATGCGTTAACATCTGAATTGTTTGCTTCCTGTTACTACTTTTACATGTATCTAAGCAATTGAACTTATATATATATATACAGAATAAAAAATTCAAGAATACTCTTGCTAATTGTTTTTAAATAATATCCTCGTGGACAGTAGCGGGGCTTTCTTAATTCACGAGACTTCCTTAAGAGAGTAAACTGGTTTATACGGCAGCCACAAAAGGGTTTGTAATATCAGTAAAAAGACTAGTAGAAAAGTTGCGCTTACCAGGATATGACGATGGCCGTTCTGGTGGACTGTCCGGACTCGAGGGCACTTTTGCAGTCACGACGTGAGTCCCAAGTGAGTAGGGAAAGAGTCCCATGCCTGCCGTTGTAGGTGGAGACGCCATTCCTACGTAAGGGACTTGACCAAAATACGTAGGATTGCCGAGGGTGCCTAAGGATCCTGAATATCCAGGGTAATAATACGGGCCTCCGAACCTCGACGGCTTAAATTGGGTTGTCGCTTGAATTTCACTATTGGCTAGAAAATCGGCAGAGAAAAATCAGAGTTGTGGTTATTAATTGGTGTTGGTAGGTGAGTGGACGGGTCGGGAGAGCTTAAATTACGCCGAGAATTGCATTTTAGCCTTAGCTACCACGAGTCGAGTGCAACCAGTTGTCAAATTGTCGAATGGCACGTGCTAATAAGCGTATTGAATTAACCCGGCCGAGGAAGCTTGGATGCCAATAAAATGTACAATTATAATAACTGATATGACGAGGATACGTGACGTACGGAAGTAGAAGCAAAACAGTTTCACAACGAGAAGTCTGTTCTCGAATTATAAAAATTACGCGTAAATGCCTGAAGCCTCAATTTATTCGTTTTACCGTTGATAATCATCATCCCATGGATTATTACATCATTTAAGAGATGAAATGATAATGAGTATTGAGTTTTATTTATTTATCGAATTTATTTATCGAAATGCTAAATCTTTATCTTTACTTTTATTACCTTCGCATCCCCGACAATAATGTCAAAGCAAATACTACTTGAGACTTTTCAACGGCTTGTGTAAAAACATTATCCAGGATCCATTGTAAGATACAAAGCGACCTCATCCCTTACAACATTACTACAACTCATTAGTACACTCTATGGCAACGCACAAACTATTCGAATAATTAATTTTCCATTAAAAATTAGCTAAATAAACAACTTCCATATACGCATAGATTTTAAAAACTTTTTATAGACAAAACATTTCCCAGCACATAAAGTCGTGCATATTTTTACTTCTTAAAAGACACTTTAAATGAATGGCCGCGATAAGATAAATTATTATCATCTGCACTAGAAAGCGTTTTTGATTCATCTCCAACTCTCCAGCCACATACTCTCTCGGCATAATTAACATGGATTGAAAATTATAAATATACATTTGCATATTTTTAATTGTCCACGACAACGTCTAATAATAGGAATTTCACTCGGTAATTACGTATAGCGTCGAGTACGTACGTGCATACGTATATTTGCGCACTGAAATTAAAACGGTTGTTTCGACAAGAGGTGGTGCAGTCGTCACCACATAAGTATAACCTAATGCTCATCATTTCCCCGCAAAAGCTATTAGGCTCATTGGTATGTTTATCATTAGGAGATAAGCGAGTGAACTAGTATTAAACACATATGCAGTTCTGCAAGGTAGGAGCGCTAAAATGTTACTCGAGCCGGCAAACAGAAAGCATACAAATTGAATGTACAATATGATTATTTGGTCGTATGCTTTTTTTTTTTCTTTAGACGTAATTTCGACGCCGTGTTTTTCCATCAATTGATAATTGCGGACAATTGTTTATTTTCGGGAAGATTGTTAATTGTTGGGCATAATGTCGACGTTGGGAGTGGAGCTTTCTTAATCGATATTTTTTGATGATTATTAACGTCGAAAAAGTCTGAGCTCCATTACTTTTGAATTCTAAACGAGTGACATTGATGAAAAGTCATTTATTTGTATAATCTGTATTTTTAAAACATTTATTACACCATTCGTACTGTAGCATTAGTACTCGATGACTCGATTTAATAATAAATTGGATTAAAAAATTGATGCGTAACTCGCTGAGACGTTAAGTTTCAAAATGTCAAATTCATTCGTAATTTCTGAGATTGAAAAATTTTTTCATTCCAAATCAAATCTCATAATTATCAAGCCCGAACAACTAAGGACGTTTAATACGCCTATATCACGTTTTTATTTCCAAGCATACAAGCATAAATACACAGCAGTGTCCTTATTTTGCCCGTGAAACCCCGAATGCCAATGTGACCCTACATTTACATATATTTATATATATATATATATATATATATATATATAAGATATATTAATTTTCGTTGTGTTATGCGCGCGCTTGTTATAATCTATTCGATTATACAAGGTCAAGTCAAATGCAAAATATTACGTGAATCGCTTATACGTGTGCGAAGTGTATATGGAGTGGTAAGGAGCAGAGTCGCGAACGAGAAAGAAAATAACATGAAAATTGACCCATCGGGATGGCCACACACACACACTACGGCATATCATAGACGTCTCTTATGTTAAAAAGATGACAGTTGGTATACAAGGAGCCCTTCACACACACACACACACACACACACTCATCTTTAACCTATGGGGCATGGTGGATGGAAGGCAGCTGAATTGACAAATGCAGTGTTGTGTCGATCGGATTATTTTCGGAGATATTTTCACGTGTTTCTCATACTCTTTCTATGTTATAAATACTTCACCTATGTAAATATATTACACACACGTTGTTGAGATAATTTGCGGAATTGTTACTTATCTGAAAGATCTGCGTGAGGAAGATTCGGGTTCTTCGTAAAGTATCGCAGCCACTTTTTACGACTTATTACATTTTACTAATTGCGAGGTCATTGGTGGCTGTGCGTTGGCGCATGCGCGGATCGGCTCATATAAATATAACGCTCGTCACATCCAATGAAACGAAAATATTGTAGTAGACAGAAAAGATTAAAAGAGCCATTACATTTTCGCGACAGATTTTAATGTTCTCTACGTAATTTCGTTAAATGAACTTCTCATATCAAGAAACTGAGCTTCATACATATATATATATATATATATATATATATATATGGCCATCGCATCATGATTGCTTTTATACAAATTAATTTCCTAATAATTTTACTACACGCTAGTAAAATATTTATTTAGAAAGTTTTATCGATTGGGCAATAATATAAAATAATTTCAAATGTTTGCGAGCGCCAGATATTCACGAGAAACATAAATTCCTGGAATACACATTATTTTCTGAAACAGTTTCTCATGCGAATAAGAACTTTATAAGTAAAGACATAACGAAAAACATCGATACTGTTTAATTATACCGAATCCGCTTTAGATTCGGAGTGATTACGCTTCGGTCACGCGTTATGAAGAAATAACTTTCTTACAATAATACTATTCATTGTTTTGTTTAATCTGCGATCACGTACGAACATTGTTTCTCACTACCTATTCATTTTTTTTTCTCCTACTCTTTCTGTCTGTCTGGCTGCCCCCACCCCCCACCCCAACTCTTCTCCCTCAATCTCACTGGCTGCCGTCAAAGTTACCACGAATCCTTGTAACGAAATGTTGCCAAAAACATCAGCAATTGTAGGAAAGAAGAAGAGCAAGAAACAAAAGCACAAATAAATAGCGTAAATATATCGACCAATGGGTTTGTTCATAATCGAAGTAACGACTCGACTTACAAACGATGAAAGTCAATTGTAGCTAGACGCTATTTAACTTATATTTCCATTTTTGTTTCGTATTCTTTGCCTTCGCCGCGTATCATGTAAAAATTATAGTTTATATAGTATAGATCGGACGCGAGAAATGGAGGCGCGCGGGTGTGTGCGTCTGTGTATATGCATGCATGCACATGTTTATGTGTATACGTGTATATGTATATATATGTATATGCACGTGAACGGGTTTACTAAGAAAGATTGAAAGCAGGTCGCAGAAGTGTACACCTTTTTCGCCGGGAAACGACCAGGGAAGCACCAATTACATATTAATTGCTCTGCCAACGTGCCCGTGAGTCTTGTGATTGGCGTCAATTTCTTACCCGAATCATGAGAAAAAAGAAGAAAACCTGAACTGCAGGGAACATCAGGCTGTCTATCACTTCTTGCTTTCTGTATATAAAATTGTACAATTTCTTTCGAGAGAATCGAATATTTTTAAAGGGCGGAGCCTTAATGCTAAGATAATATCGCTACTCGACAACGTAATTTTTCTTTTTCTTCTTCATCGAGCTTTATTACAAGTATTTTTAAATTACAATATTTAAGGGAATAATTAGCCTCTAGGCGAGATTAAATGTGATATTGTTGTACGCCTATAGGCTATCTAGGCTTTAAATTTTTACAGGCTCATATAATTCAACGCGTTTTCACTTACGTCGCTCAATAAAATAAACTACAAGTCCTTGAAATTACAAATCTAACAACAATTATTCTCGGACATTTTCTAGCGATAATTTCTTAAGAACTTTCATCTTAAGGCATCGAAGGTGCATTGGCTGGGCGGCAAGAGCACGCGACCTTAGCTAATAAATTTATTATAAAAATATTATTCAATCCTTGTACGGCTTGCCTCATACAATTATAAAGCCCAGATTTTTAAGTATGCCAAGTGTCATCTCTCCACGTGACCTCTCACTCACAAAATGTTTATTATTTACTGTTTAAATTACCGAACTTAAATGATATTTCAATTTCCGATTCGCCTTTCATTTCATGCAAATTAATCACCCGCGGTAATTCAAATTCAACCTTTTAAATAACGCAATTTGGATTTTCAATTATCCACAATATTCATTAACAAGCGTATATATTATAAGTTTCAAAGCTATTTATAAATAAAGCGTCGGCCTCCCCCTCCTCCTCCCCTCCCCCACCACCCCGCGTACCCTCGACAACTGTATAAATCCAATACTCCTTGAGTCTCAACTCTGCTCTTTATAATAAAGATGAAAAGACGTAATGACGGGGGCAGAGACTGTAGCTCGCATTGAACAAGCGAAAATTAAAAGGAGAAACTCGAGCGAGAGGAGGAGAGAGTGAGACGCGGGCCCGCCTGCAAATGGAATCTCGCACTTCGCATTTCGCGTGGCTGCGGGGGTGGGCACACTCGCTTAGGGCGTAGTCGCACGTTGTAACACAAGCGCATTGATATCGCGAGTCGCGCGCAAGGGAGGAGAAGACCGCGCGCATCTCTGGGCGGACGCACGGGAACGGTACGTATAGATGCGCCTGCTCTTTTGCGCGCGCGCGCGCGCGTGCGTGAGTCGTTGCCACCCACGATGCGCGCATTCAATCTCCGTTGGTAGTGAAAACGATTCATCGCTATAGTGGCGCTTCGGCAGAATCGGATTATGTGGGGGTGGGAAAGTGGCGGCGAAAGACGAGAAAACGGATAGTTGGTTGAATAGTTGCGGTCGAATGTGAAAATGCTCGGGCGAATGAAGGATGCGTTTGTGTTGTGCTAATGACGAGGTTGGCGCGCGTAAAAATGAGTATTGATTTGTACAACGGGTCTCACAGTCAAATGAAATATGATTGATTTAAATTTATTTGATTAAATTAAATTGCCTCATTATTATGGAATATTTATTGCTTTAAGGAATAAATGATAATAAAATACATTCACCCACATGAAATACAATCAAGAGGCATTCACGTTATGCTCATTCAACACACGCTCTCGAGAATAAATGTACTTGCACCATTCGCGATTACACCGGCGCTCCTGTGTGTGTGTGTCTGTGTGTGTGTGCGCGCACGCGCGCGTATAGAATGCACGTATCAGCATCTAGGTTTTTTATTTTGGATCGGAGCTGTGCGCGTGTGGGTACGCGCGCGCGCGCATAGAAGGTAACGGTAAAAAGAGAGACAAGAAAAGTGCGTGCGAAGGAGGAGGGACAGAGGAAAGAGAGTGTGCGTGCGCGCGCGTGTGTGTGTTGTTTGCGAGAGGGAATGAGAGAGTGAGAGAAAGGAAGTGGGAAGAGAGGAATTAAGATGAAGAATATACAAGGATTGCCGCTTTATGTGGCCTGATAGGACAATTAATACAAAAATTCAAGCTTTAATTAGCATAATTCCGTAATTGAATGGCCGATATATAAAGTGCCTAAAATCGATGTGGAAATTAACTATCATTTATAAGCTGACAAATTACAAATAAAGCAGTTAATGATTGAATGTATATCAGATTGCAGACTTCAGGTATATAAGGAATTTACATGAATGATTGACGGACGGATTAATGTGAGTTTTAGACGTAAGGTATTATTTAGCGTACGGTTTTACATAGATATTTTACATTATAATATAATATCCGCTATTCGTTGACTGCAAAAATTTCTTTATAATCATTCGGCTCGGCTATTTAATTGAGCAAATACTCCGTATTGGTATATTTATAAATACGTACGGAAAAACTGAAATTTTTCTCCGTCCCGTAGATCGGCTATTATTATTAGTTATCAGTGCTACGCTTATAAATAAGACACATTTCCCTTATTAAAGTTATCATTATTTATAAACTCGAAAAGGAACTCATTTCTTATGAAGGAAAAATGTTAAATATCACAACTGACAGTATCGCAAAAACTATCATACCACTGTCAGTCAGTATAATTATATATCTTTAGGTATGCATGTGCAAACGTCATCTGAGAAAGTACTCAAACTTTCGTTAAAGATGCAGTACGCCCGTCAATCAACCTTAATCATTGCAATAAAATATATATTCTGAACTTTAGCAATATTATATTTAATATTATTATCCGATAATAGAGTATTCGTTAAATTGGTCGAAAGGAGCAAAAAGTGAGCTTAAAACAATGTACGTCTGGCTTAGCCTACTAGTGTATGACGATTCATAATTTATTTCGCACAACAGTGAATTAGCACTAATAACTCAATATTTTCTTCATATTCAATTCTATTGTCTACAATGGAATATTATTGTTATAATACACTCTTTATACGACACTGTCATTGTCTGTACATGTTACTGCACTTAATACATCATATATGTAATAAGCAATCTGCATGAAAAAAGAAAATCGATAGTTGACGATTATTTTTCTGAATATTGTTGACCTATTGTTGAAAGTAGCGTTGCAAAAAAAAATTAATTTCGCGATCCCACGATTGCTCATTGAATTCGCTACATCAGTTTACTTTATACTTACTATATAACAAGCCGTGCAATGATTAAACGAAATTTCTTCAATTTTTATTTTAATTCGGTCCAACAGAAAATACAAACACACATTTTAGTCCCAAGAAAATACATATTACAATTCGTTCGTAAACCATTATTATTAGTCTCGTAATAATACAATTAGGCAATATAAATATTCAATGCTAAAATTGTCATTTTAGATTTCTCTTTGTCATAAGATGTGCCACGGAATTACCTAAAAAAACAGAAAAAACGAATAATTGTTCACTTGGTCTTTCAAAATTTCGGACTAAATGATGCAAGTACTGCGAGTACTCGCCAAGTAAATTATTTTTAGCCAATACCTCTAAAGATATGTACACATTTGTTTGCTACACTTACATGGCACAAGCAAATGTAAATGAAGCCCCGAGATATGTGCACTTGATCGTATAAATATAACGATTTGCATATTTGATAATAAAGGTGCTGCAGGTTCTATGGCTTTGCACTTGAAGGTGCTTTAGATAGAGCCTCGCTTATATTCCATAAAGTTGAATAGCTAATCACTATTGCTTGAGGAGGAATTAGTATCCTTTGATTTAGATTAAATGCAATATGGGATCTAACAGGGATATCATTCACGTCGACTTAATGTTTTTATAAACGTTTTCACGCAGCTTTTCAGATGAATTTCGCATTCGTCGTAAACGAGGAAAAAAAAAAAATTGAACAATGGCAAGAGCTGCGATGCAGGCAATTGAATGCTTTGCGTTACACACCTGAGCCGTATATATAAGTCGTACAAAATATTATTAATTAAAAGTGAATGTTGTTAAAAATATTTGGAAAAAAATTAACTTTTATGTTGCGCTTCTAGTGAAAAGGAAAGGAAAATAATGAGACTACCGACTGCAATGATTACACTTGTTTTTTCTTATACGTTACAATAAAAGTGAGTTTAATTTCAGATAATAAATTAATTTACTATATATTTATATTTCTAGGCCACTTAGCATACATAAGTACGTATTTTCAATGTACAGGTTAAATAATATTACATTGTACATAACCAAATAAATGTATTCTTAAATGACTGAATGGATTTTGCATTATTTGATTTAAAATGTAACAATAATATATCAACTACAATGGACAATATAATAGATCACGTGTTTGACATAAAAATAAACATTAGATAAAATTGAATTCTCAGAATACCGAGAAGAATTTAAAAAAGACAATGTTTTTGCCTACGTATTTATTCTCTGATGTTAAAACAGTTTTCTGTAGTATCTCGAATGAATTTAAAATTTGTACAGTCACTAATATTTTTAAAACTTGTTTCTACATAACGATCTTGCGAATTATATATGCGCACACACACACACACACACACACACACTTATATATAGATATATATGATAGCTGTTAAAAATGAAGTAATTTCACAAAAGAGCCCGAGCCGCAATGATAAATAAACTTTTATAGTTTTACGTTGAACGAGAGTTTTCTCTTCTTCGTTATGAAAATTTATTTTCTGTCAACCGAGGAATTTATACGATAGGTAATACACCGAGGCTGTGCAACCAGTAAAAGTATTATTATTTAAAGTTGATTTCTCCCTCTCTCTCTCTCTCTCTCTCTCTCTCTCCTTCTTTGTCACTGTCTCACACACACTGTTTCATCAAATCTCCTTTTCATATATATTTTTTTTGTCATTTCCTCTCCACCTCTTTCTTCTTGACTTCTTCTTCAAAGTCTTAAGAGCGTTCAAGATTTTTACGAGGAGTACCGTCGCTTCGTGCACAATACCATAGGACGGTTTTACATATCGTAAAAAGTGCATACGAGGTAAGAAGCACGCGTATAAATCCGCCTGCTCCGCTGTTATGTCTCCGACCAGCGAGGGC
>JAPYYT010001577.1:0-25508 GCA_030522565.1 Ceratosolen corneri | reverse complement strand
CCCCCGTCCCCCCCCGCCCAAATTCGTTCCCACCGCTCGCCCTCTCTCTTTATGAGAATTTCCTGGCTTTGTGCACGGCTTAGTGGGCATCAGGTCGGCCCGCCCCGGAGCTCCGATATTGCGACCTCGCCGAGGCGCGAACCCGAAAAGTACGCAGCTCCCCGTATATCGGCTCCAATCTCAATCCCCCGGCGTCTTTCTGCGCGCGAGGAGTCACGCTTTCAAGGCCATCGTGATTTTTTTCTCTCACCGCGTGCACCTCCGCGCGACGCTGCGAAAGAAATTTCCGAGCGCTTCTCGCTTCGTCGCGTATTCGCCTCGCTTTCACCTCATTCGCGCAACATGTGCACACTCGGAGTATGCCTTTTTTTTCCCTTCGGGAGTAATTGCGCCGGAATGCTGGCACTTTAAACGAATTAATTAATTCTCTAACGAATTGCCGACGAAACTTTAAAACCTCGTGGAAACGCAGCGACTCCTTCTTTACACCAACAAATGCCTCGCTTTTCTCCGCCACTTACGTCATCTGCCTTACCGTATTGTCCCGCTTCCTCGAATGCACACTTTTCATTGCCCTATAAATTAAATAGTTTTAATTTCCCTTCTCCACTTTAGGAATGCATAATTAAGGGGGGCAGCATTAACATTGTTCTGCGAAATTAATGATTTACTTTCGTTTTTATATTGCCCACCGACAGCACAGCGGTTGTACACAAAGCCGCGCACTGCGAGCCATTAACATATTAATGACATAAGTCTTTCTTTTTCATAAATTACTTACAAAAACTAAAGTGTCTGTGAGCGCGTGCGTGTGCGTGTGCGTGCGTGCGTGTGAATGCATCGTCGCCGTATTCGAGTACATGTTCTGAATATATCCGATTGTTTATATGATAAGGCAAAATGCATATGGCAACGACAATAACCGATCGAGGAATGTGATATACGACAATGGCATAATTTTATTTTAATGCACTGCCTACAGTGATATCGATTTTGCATAAACGCCGGGCTTGATAAAATTGCAGTGCGGCGGCGGCGGCACTCTATACATTCGGTAAGTGTTTCGTTTCATTGGTATAATACGGAGGAGCGGAGGCGAGCCGTCACGTAATTTATATTTCAGGTAATAACGCGAGTAGGTGTGGATCACTCGTTGTCGCACTCGCCTAATGGAAATTACACGGCCATTAAAAAGGAAAGGGCAGGCTGCAAGGCCGGGGAGGCCGGAATCTAGATGTAGAAAGTGCAAAACGAGAGCCCACGGAATTTTGGTGCAATTGTGAAAAGTGACAAGTGTTGTTAAGTCTCTATTGGCTGCTCGCTACCGGATGAGCTTCAGCCACTAATTTTGAGTACGCTCTCGAGTGCTGGATAAAAGGGCCTTCAAATATAATGGCTAGCCGTGAATATACAAATAAGCAGTCACAAATAACCGGTGGGTGGTCCAGCCGTAGGTGTAATAAATCTGCGGCAATAAACTTAAATCATCTACAAGTATAACGCAACTTTCACAATGGATTTCGAGCGAGTAAGATATTGACGTGGGAGGGAGGGGTGAAGATACTGTTTCATACGTCGGGAAAGGAATTGTTTCTCAGGGAAAAGGAAAATAACTTTATCCAAATAAATAAACAAACATATATATATATATATATATATATATATATATTTATATAGAGGCACGCATGTATATATAGATTGAGGAGCGTGGAAATAGGTTGAGGAAATGAGATTGGCGAAGCGTTGGTGATCTGCTTAGAATCTAAGTGTTTTTATCGGTCAGTTAGACTTTGATGGGATTTGTGCCGATTTAGGCAAAACAGTTTCTTTCAAGCTCGAGCCAAACTACGTAGCTTTAATGAGGCATTTAAGAGGCTTCCCAATGAGGGGATAAATGACATCGACTCGGTTATTATCGATCGAATCGAGTTGTACCAATGTTATTGTTGGAAAGCGGCGCCAATGAAACGACTGCCCATGTTGTGAAAAATACTTGCCAACGCATCCGGAGGTCAAGAGTAAGGAATTAAAGAAGGAATTGAAGAAGGGGGGAGACGGGAACAAAAAAAGCAAAACAAAAGAAAAAAAAACCAAGAGAAAGGGGCATCTTTTATGTTAAGCATTAGCAATTATTTGATAAAATTTTGTAGTGGAACGTTACGATCCATTTATCCTGGCCAGTAGTCCGTCCGAATTCTTTATCTCTTAGCTTTCTCTGAAAGAATCGTTATAAAACGCGGGCGCACGCACACGCAGAGAGAGAGAAACAGGAAATCATCGAACCTGGCGACTTCGTCGTCCGCGCTATTCAGGGTCAGACTTCGGGCGCAGAAACGATCGTCCCTTATTTTTTACGGCGTCACGTATAAAACAATTATATTACCCGTGGCCCCGAGAGCCCGTCGAAGACCCGGCCTCGTGAAAAGTATGAAAAAGAGTCTGGCGTGTACCGTTCGAAAATAATGTGCTTGCAAAATTATTTGGGCCAATGTTGCGCCTTGTAAAAACGCGGCTCAAAGGAGTTTCACATTTCACTGAATATCGAGAGAGCAATTGAATCGCGAGTACGCCAGTTATGCAATGCGAGCGAGAGATTAAAGAGCCGTGCATAATTTCTATTGTAGCAAATCTCGTGATCGAGCGCTATTATTTGGACGGTATTATTAAGATGCTGTAAATTTAGATTTCAATGAGGGGGGGAAGATGAATAAAGATCTTCGATAAAATTGGCAGCGCAAGACGAGTCGTGTATTCCTGGCCTTGGGATATCGTGCTTTTTCAAAGTCTATATTGCTGCGAATATTTTTACGAAAATATTTTTCAGTAACCCGCGTTGAAATTAATCCGCGTAGGCTCCCCCCCCCACCCCCACCCCTCTCACCCCACACCACCACCGCCAACGTTCAACCGCCAATGCAGCGCAATCGTTTTAGCCTTCTAGATTTTCATTATCATCGGGCGAAAAGTTTTCGCGAATATTGTTGCGCCCGAGAGCCTCGCTATTACCCAAAAAGAAATAATACAATCATTCATCTGCAGCACGTACACGTGATCCCGAGTCGTAACTTGCGGTTCGATCGTATCGACAACCACCCCTTGTTGCAATAGCTTCGCGAATCAGTTGAGATTAATTAAACGCGAGATAACCTGGCTGTGGAAGTATTATTTTCGTCATTAGGGGGGTGGGGGGCATTGGTATTTGATTTCTCATAAGCCAATATCGAGTTGTCGCGTAAATCCGCGCGTTAAAAAATGAAACCCCAGGGCGGCCGCCCCGCGCGATGCATTGCAAAGCCATAATGACACTTAGCGCAAATATGCGAAATATTTCGCGCTCCTCCTGCATATTGAACATTCCGTAAATAGTTGTGCGCGGCCAATGGCTGATCGCGAGCAACGATGCGCGCCTATAATACCTGCATCCTAATGGCTATTACGCATTAAAGGAGTATAAAGAGGAAAGGAGGCAGCGACGTCTCGTCGAGGCTCAATCACTCAATGCGCGTATGCCCACTTGCACGTACTTCATGTAGTCGACTTCGCATACAGCGACGTGTTCCCCGCGTCTTTCGACCGCCCCACCACCGGCGATTATCCCCTCACGACTTCGTCTTCCTCCCGCAACAACCGAGCCCGGGCTGTGTGCGTGCGTGAGCGACCGAGCGCGCGCACACACATGGCCGCCCCATTATTGCATTGTCCAATCGTGCACGGCACTCACACGCGCGCACCCCTCGAAATTACAGCCAGATATATCTCACGTATACGGACAGCCAAATCTCTAAACACCCTTTGTTGTTCCCCAACCCGCTCGATGTATGAAAAAAGGCCTGCGGACTTAAATGATGCACCTTGGATTTCACTTTTGCTGGTATTTTAATTAAGAAGGCTCGCACGATGCGCGCACACGCACACGCGCGCGCGCTTATATATTAAAATTTCTTCGGATCCTCGGATGAAATCTTTATTTATAATCTCCGTGCTATTATTTCTCAAGAATCGCCTTTCTTTAATATTTATATGTCTTTTTTCTTTTTTTTCTTCTTCTTTTTTTTCCCCTTCTTTTTTCCTTCTTTTTTCTTAACGATAATTTTACGTTCATTAATCAATGCTATTTGCGCTTTCACGTTGTTGCATATTCATTGGTATTTATATATTGATTTATATCCACCAGTGTCCATTGATTTTATGGTAATAGTTTCTGTGTTAGAATTATCGGCCTTTGCATTTTACATTTGAATTTTCTGCTTTATGGAATAGAATTAGGCGTGCGTAACATTAAGGTTTGTTATTCTTTTCTGTCTCAATAGATGTATTAGCGTTTATTATTAATTGTAAATTCATTTCGAATGCTTTGTCATAAAGCTTCTTGTCATATTACATCGTCGTGCGTATGACTCGTATGAGAATTTAAATAATCGATCGAATTTAGAGATTTTTAACCGTTTACAATTACTGTAAAACATGGAAAACGATTGTTGTTGTGGATGTACTCGGCAACTAGACGAAAAGAATTTTGCTTCATTACCAATTGAACCGATCGATCCGTCTTAGGGGTAAATTATGTTTATTTATTACATTACGAAAGTCATAAGTAATGAATATCGACTATGCGATTAAATATTTCAGTGAACTCCGGGGTATCGAATTCTTTTTTTTAAGTAATTAATAGCTCGATCTAAGGGAAATATAATGTAAAAATTTAATAAAAGATTTGCAATGTCGTACGCGCAATAACACTTCCTTTCGAGCAATTATATTACAGCAGAACGTTTATTGGAATAAAAAACAATTGCGCTTAAATTGGATCATTTTTTCGTGGGTGTAATTATTCGTGGCTGTAATGTAATTATAGTTTTTTATTATGAATGTTCAATACTGGCAGTGCTGTGTGTGGTATTACAATAGGTATACGAGAAAAAAGTTGGAACGAAAAATACTTGGAAAAAAAAATAAGAGGCCGAGGAGGGACATTAAGGAGGCGAAAGGAGTAAGAGAGAGAGAGTGAGTGAAAGAGAGAAAGAGAGAGCGAGAGTGTGTGAGATTGCGAGAGGGTAGAAGAAAGGGGGAAAGAGACAGAGAGAGAGAGAGAGAGAGAGAGAGAGTGTGTGTGCGTGCGTGTGTTGTTCGTGTACGTGCAATTGCGCGCGAGTGTGAGTGCCAGTGAGCGAGCGAGCTCGAGTGGGAAAGGGGGAACCAGATAGACGGAGAAAGAGGCGCCTATGTGTTGAAAAGAACGAGAAAAGTGAATACACGCGTAAGTTCAGAGAGATACCGAAAACGTTAATGTGCGTCAGCTTATATGCGTACGTGCGTACGACATTAGTAAATAGAGTAACAAAGAGTAAAGGGGCAGTGACGGAGGAGAAAAGATAAGCGGCGTACGCGCGCGCGTGTGTGTGTGAGCCCCGTAGCGTGCGTGACGGGGCGACAACTACATACTTATGCGCATAAGTGACAGAGAGACAGTGGAGAGCGAGAGGAAAGTATAGGCGCACTCCCGGGCAAAGATAGGAGCAAAAAAGGATGAGGAGAGTCGAAGTCGCGCGGTGGGGTGGGCGGGCGAAGTAAGGGGGATGGGACCGCGGCGGAGAATGGGCGGGAGGGGGGGACGGTTTACGGCCTTGTCTGTGTGCGTACCTGCGGGCGTGTGCGTTAACGCGAAGGCGCGCGTATGCGTGCAGTTTTTTCGCCGTCTCTTCTTTTCTGCGGAAGACTAATATATAATCCGATGAAGAACAGGTGTATAAAGGTCACGGGAGACGAAAGCGCGTGATAAAAGAAAAGAAAGAAGAGAGAGGACGGTTTGAAGGGGTTGAGATTGGGGTCGGAACATGAAGATCGGGATATACGCGGCGGCATCGTCGTTGTCCTCTGCTTCCCCAATCTCGTAAGTGTAAATAGAGCGAGAGAGAGAGAGAGAGAGAAGGAGAAGGCGATACGAGCGGGGGTGCGAGTGCCATTGCGGCGGCGGTTCTCTTGCATGCAACATATTAAATGCGGCATGAGCCTTAATATTCGTTGCGTTGCTCCTCGAAAGCCTATCGCGATTACGCGTTTATTGTCGTTCTTTTTCTGTGAATAGGGAAGCCGCCGAGTTTTGTTTGTAAAGCGGAGGGTTATGATACGTAGCCTCCTTACATGTGCAGTTTTTTGGATTCTTAGTTCGTCAGTGGTGTTGTGCTTGAAATTTTAATATAGAAGGAAGGGGACCCGAGTTTGATTTGCCTTGCGAGCCGTAGTAATGATGTACTCGATGCAGGAGGCGAGTCTTGATATTTTATTGCAGAAAGCTAGCATGGTAGGTTATAGGGGTTAGTTATTGATGGATTTTTTCAAGAAGTGATGGAATCTGGTTTGTCTTGAATCGCTTTGAGATCAAATTGGGAATTTTGCCTATGTTGTTTTTGTAGTTTTTACTTGTGTCATTAATGTTGAAAATTTGAGTTGGCGCAGCACCAAGCTAACATGCGTGCGATACAATAATTGGGATGGTAATTTTAGTATGGTAGTCTGCAATTGATTTGGAACTTAATTTCTGTGACTTTATTGTGAGATTATGTAAGTTTGATAATGCTAAGATAATTTTAATTAGCATTTTGGTATTATCATTGGCGAGGATTTGACAAGAAATATTGGCATAAAAATGAAAGTTTGTCGAAAGTCAATTTAAACTTATCATTGGTTATAAAAAGCATTTTATCTTGAAGCTTACGTAATTTAAAGTAAAGGAGACACCTTCGGTAGCAATAAAAAAAGATACATTTCATAAGCTGATACAAGTAGTTAGACAACATTATTATATCGTTAAATTTTATATTTTATATTATTTTATTAGCCGCGTGCGATTCTGTGCACTGATATGTCTCGTTTATTTCAGATATCCAACTGATACGCTGCAATGAATTTCCCACCATTTGGAGGCCATTTCCCTGGTGCCATTCCGAGTATCCATCAGTTCACAACGGAGGGCTCGGGTGGTGCCAGTGCTCGCTACGCCAATCACTTTACCAACCAACCTCCCATTGGAGTACCAGTGGTGGCAAAGTATAGGCACGAAGCAAACAGCGTCCAAAGTCAGTCCCAGGTGATGATGAACAATAAAACTGCCTATTCCAATAGCAACGTTCATCATTATTCAAATGTGCCATACTCGCAAGCCCAAGGTGTACAGCAACGACCTTCAAATTCACCTAGTATGCAAGAAAAGCGTTCTTATCACCAGGTAAGATGACCGAGCAAGAGTAACGGTTTACTTTTATTGTGAACGACTCTACCGCTTAGTGGATAGGTGAAGTCAAGCTTGGCGCTCAGTGCTTTTCACACGCTTAACAAATAAACAAGCTTAACAGTTTACCAAAACGATCGAATCGAATAATACTAAATCCTTAATATTGTCAGCTACTCGATTTATTGCCAAGTTCGATACAATCCTCCATATCCCAATGTCCGCAAAAGTAATGGAAAAGGCTATCGAAAAGTCAGGCCAAACTACACATACAGACTTGGAAGCAAAGTTCTTTTCCAAGAACGTATGACAAAAGTTTCTTTAACTGGATCCTAACTCACTCCTACGCAAGCAGAATATGTCACTTTGATGCCTCAACTCCCTTAAATCCCAATAAGCAGTCTTTAACCTCGTCCACCGGATCTGCTTTGATAGACAACGGAGACGATAAATCAGCAAGACGTGTGCAACCTTCTGCAGGACAGTAGCGGCAAGGACAAGAGTAGCAAGGACAAACAGAAGCAGGCTGCGGACGAGCAGCAGCAGCAGCAGCGCAACAATGGCGAGGCGACGACGAACGGGGGCAACCAGCAGGAGTACATGCACCAGCATCACCAGCAGCACGCGCACACGCAGACGCCGGCCTCGATGCCGGCCACCTGGCAGTCCCTGGCCACGCCGGGCTCCACCGTCGCCGACTACCTCAGCCACCTGCCTGCGAGCACGCTGCCCCTGAGTCTCCATCACTTCCTCAAGTACTCGGCGGAGAGCATCAAAAAGGAATCGGAAATGGCCCAGACGACATCGGTGGCGGCCGCGACCACCACCACGCCCAACATCATGATGTCGCCCAATAACAAGAAGAAGAAGAAGAAGAAGGCGCCTAAGGAGAAAAAGCCCCGTCCTAAGCCAGGTTCGTCCATAAAATCGATCGATTATTAATTAAATAGTCGAAGAATGTGATTAATTGCCTTTGTGGACCGTGCGCGAGCAACCTTAGTAGTGACAATAAGTCTCTCGGTTCACTTTGGGTCAACGTGCAGTCTCGCAGAAGTTATGTCAACTAGCGTACACAGAGCTATGCGTAAAGTAAGTACGAATTTATGAAAATGGACCCGGTCCTTGCCCCGTCCAGTAGCAGTTGCCCTTGGTTATCTACGTAATGGCGCCAATACACAATTTCGTAATGGCTATTAGCAAGGATTATCACGATTGGTCGACCAGGAAGTTGCTAACCAATATTCGATTCGCCCATTCGAATACTCCCAAGTGGCAATGCCTTAACCATTGCAATCTGTAAACATATATGTAAATACATATATATCCAAAAATATCCCTTAAATTCCAGGCGAAATACGTTTAACCACGGCGCTAGATGGCTCGACCCTATATTGCTGCCCAGAGTGCCACATGGCGTACCCGGAGCGCGAGCTCCTGGAGCAGCATCTCCTGGGACACACGCTCGAGCGAAGATTCGTCTGCGACATATGTGGCGCTGGATTGAAGCGTAAGGATCACCTGACGCGCCACAAGCAAAGCCACAACCCGGAGCGGCCTTACGTCTGCACAGTTTGCCTCAAAGCCTTCAAAAGGAAGGAGCAGCTGACGCTGCATTTTGTCATTCACAGCGGCGAGAAGCGCCACGTGTGCACCGAATGCGGCAAAGGATTTTATAGGAAGGACCACCTCAGGAAGCATACCAGGAGTCACATCGCCAGGCGAGTTAAAGCCGAGCTCAGCCAGAATGCCGCCGGTAAGTTGCGCCTGCGCCTCGCGGCTGAAAATCATTGGGGCACGCAAAACTTTGATCGCCGCATCGATTAAGCACTCGAAGGAGAAATTCCGCTCGCTCTTGACTCAGCCGCTGATTATTCCGTCCCGTAGCGCTGATTCGCTTCGTGTAATACTTGTCCGTTGATCGCTCCACGCTCTAATGCTCTCTCCCGAGGCTATTTTTGAGCTCGTTTCACTTGGGCTGGAATGCTTAAAATATATCCATAGGGCTAGCCTAATGTGCTCCTCCTAGCCACGATCGAAATAATCTGCCTCGCTTCAATTTTTCATCGGACTAGGATTATTCGAGACCCCGAGGAGCCGGGATTTTATTAAGTGAATTGAACTCGTCAAGAAGCTCGTTGCTTGCCAAAAACTTGGTCGCACTTAAAGCTACCATTAATATAGGAGGAACCTCCCAGCCAATTTCTGCGCATATTCACTGCGCTAATTGAACATTTAAAGCATCTCTCGGCTTAATTAAGAATTGGCGAGTTTAACCAAGTTTACAATTTTTTTTTTACTTCAATTTTTACTTCTTAAAAGTGATTATGAAACCTCGCATTTTATTGCGAGTCAGCCGCCGGGCGACGCGTCTAATCACCCAATTCGAATATATTCGAAAACGGATATCCGTCCGTTCAATAGATTTTAAATTCGTATTCCATTTCAAGTCCCGTTTTCGTTAACCAGGACTTCCTTCCAAAAGTTGCTCGCGAGCCTCCTCATTCGCCCTCCCGAATTCAATGCTTACGCCTACACTTTGGCCAACAGGCGGCCAACAGCAGCAGCAACAGCAGCAACAACAACAGCAACAGCAACAGCAGCAGCAGCAACAACAGCAGCAAAGCAGCGTGACGAGCAGCCTGCAGTCGGGTGGTAGCGGCTCGGGCTCGATCCTGCCTTCCGGCCACCCAGGTGCCGCTCTCTTGTCCTGAGCCCCGCCACCCGGGAACTTCCAGGTTCCCCACCCGGCCAACCTGCTTCACGCGCACGGCGTAGGCGGGGGTAGCGCTGGCAGCGGTGGCGGTAGTGGCGGCGGTGGCGGCGGCGGCGGCGGCGCGAGCAGCAGCAGCAGCAGCAGTGCGGCGGCGGCCTCCGTTCATCACACCCTCGCAGCCGCGGCCGCCCACCAGCATCACGCCCAGCAATTAGCGGCCGCAGTCGCAGCGGCGAGCAGCAACCCCGGCGGCTACCAGGCGGCAGCGGCCGTCGCCGCCCATGAGCTCGGCACCTTCCTCGGTACCCACGCCAAGGACTTCTGAGGGCGGGACGGTCGCGCCGCCGCCGCCGCCGCGCGATCCCGCGGCCCCAGGTACGGCCAGTGCTGCACCTGACCGGGGCGCGAGCTTTCGCTTTCTTGGGTCGCGCAGGCACGGCTGGCCTTGAAGGCCGCGACTGGGCTCTCCTGGGGGCCCTAGTGGAAAAATCCAGCCACGGCGAGTTAGACGCGGGCGTTGCGCTCATGTTTGAAACTCAAGCTTTTCCGTTGCGCATCCGAGCGATCGCTCGCTCGATGCCGACGTTCCCCCCACCCTCCCCTCCCCGGGGGGGTCTCTCTCGCGCTCGTTCGACGGTCACGCGGATCTATCGCGCGGTGTATCGGGAGAGGGGGAGGTAGCTGGCTTTTGAGTATGATGATGGTCGATGCACAGACTCGGTTAAGGTGATGCGAATGCTGTAAATCAATTGAAATTTATTTATTTTATTTTGTTACTTGTGTTTTTTTTTTTTAATATACTTAATTAATCATTAATTCCGCCGGTACATTTATTTACTCCAAAGTATTATTTATCGAACGAGTCCTTGATGTATTGAATTGGATTTTCTGGAGGCTCGTGGACTTTTCTTGACTGGAAAATAATACTGTCGAGCGTGTACGTAGCAAAAGGGTTTTGCATATAATTGCTTGTCGCGGTTAATGCGTAGCGCTTTAATAATGCACCCTTAATGATTGAGAAGTGAGGAAGACGCGTCGCAGTGATTTGCCATTAACCAATTGATTTTCCAAGATAGGAAAGTAATATGAAATTATTTTGTTATGAAAATTAATCTGTACCCGCATCGAATGAATTGCATCTTGATGAGTAATTAGCGCGGCGGCTTCGTGTAATATTGCAAATTGCTACTTCTTCCGACAATATTCGTAGCGAGTTAACGGGGAAGAGTATTAATTAGATCACATCATCCTACCTTCGCAGTATAGTGTAATGTCGCAAGTTTTACTAGCAGACGATTGTCGTAAACTTGCTGAAGCTGGATTTTAGCAATTGTGAAAGGAATAATTTCTTAATGATATCCTTAAGAAGAAAGGAAAGAGAAAGCTTTTGTTTCAAAATGATTCGATTCGATAACGACTCGATAACGATTAAATACACGCGTAATGCAAAAAACGTGAAATAATATTTTAGTGACTTTAAAAGGTATCTAATAATAGTTAAGTGAATATCCTCTTAATAAATTTTTTTTTTTTTTTTTTTTTTTTTTTTAATTTTCATTCTAAATGTACTTAAGTATATTAGTACATGCAATAAACATACAATATAAATATATAATTATTCATAAGGATAGTGCATACTAAATAAGGCAAAATTCACACTAATCGGAAATCAAAATTTTAGTGTATAAATAATTTGTCGGGCAGCGAGTATGAAATTCAATTACTTTGTTTCAAGTCCTCATCATACTTCGAGAAATATGCTTTAATTTAAACATTAGCATAATGGATTGTAAAATAAAAATGGTGAACCATGAAAAATTTTTCCACTAGGGTTTGACTGTAGCTTAAACTACATCCGATGCCTTAAACCAAAGGAATGCGAAAGTAATCTACTCATTCTAATGTTGGTCGGACATTGGTTTCACTTTCAAATAAACTAACAATAAACTGCAAAATACCGACGCATACGTCGATATAAAAGTAGGGCTGACGTTAACGAAATAACAAAAAGTAAGAAATAAGTATCAGAAACTATATTGCATTATATTGCTGATGCGTGTACATGTAAGGAATACCAAATTTCTCTCTAAGGATGTAATTTAGGAGTCTTGGGTAAAAAAAAAAAAAAAGAAAAAAAGTGTCGCTAAATACTGCGAAAGAAAGAAAAAGAAAGAATATTTTTATGATGATAGCTGGACGAAAACTTGGGGAAGATTTTCTTTGTACAGTAAATGGAATGACAAGAAGGTTGCATGTCAGTACGAAGAGAAGTTTGATGTATTTGTAAACCTTTTCTTTCTCTTTTTATTTTTTCGCTGCACTAAAGTGCGTTTTAGTTTTTATTTTTTTATATGCATATATGTGTCATACACGTATCTCGTTAATAATTTTTTACATTTTGATCTCAGATATTCTTGTGGATTGAAAATTTCCGTAGACAAATTACGCAAAAGTAATGAATTCAGGCTTTTCGAAAAGGTCGTGAGCTTTTGCTAATAATGGATCTCTTCATATCACGCGTAGGCGCTCTTCGTTGCTCTTGAACAATTATTAATCTTTTTATCTATTATATTGTTCCATTAATAATTTTAAAAATTATCCCAAATCACAATTTATCATTTGCCTTAGAATTACATTTTTGAATTGCATTTGGAAAAACGAATATTGTGATAAAATTTTGTTCGTAGAAGCATAAAGTAAGTCCGAGAGGACACCTATTTTATATAAGAATTTCATTTCACGAGTTTTATATAAGCACGTCGTATTTGCAATCCACGCATCTATAAAGCCATTAGATTGAAAGCAACGAAGACAGAGATTTATTGTTAAATTTCGAAGTTGAAAGCGAGAGCGAGCCGACGTTGAAAGAATGAAAGCGATAGAGAGAAAAAGCACACTTAATTCGTACTCAAACAAGGCCTTAGCACAGTACTATAAATAAGATAAAGGAAAGAACGAAGTTGTGGCAATATTTTGTGTAAGATCGGATGCAAAATATATTTCCGATTTGCACTTTGTTTTTACCGATTTCTTAATTCAAAAGAAATATATATATACGCAAAGAAAGAGATTGATGACAGTATTTTATATTTTACGCTAATGCTTTCAAAGGAAACAAAACAAAAAACAAAAAAAAAAAAAACAAAAAAAAATAAAAACATTCTCGTCGTCCTTTAATTTTATGTGTATCATTTGTAATGCATATATATAAAATATTAGTAGATTTATTCATTTTGTGATTTTTTAGAGTCGTATATGCAAAGCAAACTTTTAAAACTCGTGTATCAACGAGTTTCAATTTTTAAATGTTTCTTATGTTTTTTTATGTATATTGTTTTCTTTATAAATGTTTTCTGTAGATCTTTAATTTCGTTGAGCACTGACAAATTTTCTCTAAGTTTCTTCAACTTTAGAGATATATGTATTCTTTATTTTTACTTGAACTCGATTTAAATCGTTGACATAAGGATGAAGTTAGTGTTTTAAAATAATTTACAGTTATAAGCATTTTTTTTATATTTATATATATATATATATATGTATATATATATGAATACCTGAAGCTTTGTATTTAAATATTTATAATTAAAAAAATTAAAACAGCATACTATTATATTATACAATTACACTATGTTCAGAGTAACGTAAACATTATTGAGTCATGTGTATTTTGTCATTTAAATAAAAAGGAAAAAAAAAAAAACAATAAGCCAGTTACAATGTTCGAGTTTCATCATAAACAACAAATTGTAAAGATACTAGTTTTTTGTTATCAAACTTTGGGATCCTTTAATACTATAAACTGTGCCATTTTTATTATATGCCATTACTTTACTTGCCGTTTTTACAACATTTTATAAAATTGTTTTCTGTATAATCATATTGTTATTTAAGGATTATTATCATACTGTACGATCAATGCGATTATATTAACATTGATTTATAATCAAATAAAGAAAAGAGACTGTCGCTAATAAACAGCATATTCAAACATTAATTGTTAACGGGGAAAAATTATATTTTTCTACATTAATTGGAATTTTCATTATTTTCTCGTTTATTATTAATTTATTGACTTTTTAAAATTACATTTCTTCTTCGAAGTCTGATTTTAATGCACAGTTATGCTTATCGAAGGGGCAGACTGCATTATTACAAATAATTGTAAAGAATTTAGCATCCACTAGCTCAACTTTGAATACGGAATTGTTACTCGGGTTTGTCTAGTTATTACTTTCATTTTACCATTTATCGTGACTTTATTCACCTGTATTACCTCTGCGCTCAAGCTTTATTGTTTTAACTCAGCTCTTAACATTAAACTATACACTATTTGATTCTAGTCGGTCGGCAGCTCAAAGCAACCAACCTTAATTAACTAACTCAATTTCTATAAGCAGTGAATGACGAAGTAATGACTAGTCAATCGCTTCTAATGATTCCATTCTAAGGGTGAATATTTTCCTTGCAGCATAATATTCGATTTTTGCTTATTATATAAGAACTGAGTAGTAGTACACGCACACGCACGCACACACACACAAACACAATCACAAAAACACAGAAACACAGAAGATCAAATTTCTTTTCAAAATAAGAGCGAGCAGTTTTGAATGATAATTTGATTATATAAATTGAAATGACAAAAGAGTCTGATATTGATGCATGTGCATCAATGACTAAAAACACTATCTAGTGCACTGGGTGCAATTTTTAAACAATCTTTTGGGAATATTTTCACATAAAACAATTCAAAGTCTACGTAACATTGTGTATGATTGTGCAGAGTAATTGCATTTAATGCATCTCAGGATCAGTACTTTAAGTTATGATTTTGTCGAAGAAAAAATGAATTATTACAATTAATTTTTATTTCTTTAGAGAATGCTTTAGGTGCAATGTGAACTACTAAGTAAAATAATAAGAAAAAATTCAGGTTTCATCAGACTTCAGCGTTAAGATTATGCTAAGGATTTTTAATTATACGTGGTAAATAACTGAAAGCTGCATACTATATTATACATAAAAATATGAATATACCTGAGTGCTTATGCATATATGCACGTATACAAGTATATTCGTATTACGCTTTTATACGCAAGTACCACACACACACACACACACACATATATATATATATATATATATATTTATATATATTTATATGTGTGTAAGTATAAAAAAGATGAGCTGTATTAAAATACTCTGCCGCCATTTGTAATCATAAATAAAGAAAAAATTAAATAAAAGAGACAGTACACTTTAGATTATACATTTAGACGTAAGTTTGTATACAAAAAACAAAATTAACTAAGGCGTTACTTAATAAGTTCAATAGTGAGCGTGCGAAATATGAGAAATTTGTAACTCGCATGAGAGATCGATTGTTCGGATGTTTGTAAGTATAATTAATGAAAAAAAAAAATCAAAAAACAAAAAAAAAAACAAAGAAAAAAAATAGAGAGAAACAGTCTTTTACGAATGATGAAATTTATTTTAAAAAGTATCAGTATGTTCTTGTAATTAAAAGATGAATTTTTCAGAAACAAGTTAGGGCTTATGAAAATACAGTTTTTTTTTTTTTTTAAAGCGATCAAAGTGAAATGTTAAATGAAACAATGCTCTGAAAAAATTCATTTTTTTATATATTAAGTTGTAAATCTTCTTAAAACATAAACAATGACGAATAGCTTTACGATTTGTGAAAGAATGGGGAAAATCAGAGAAGAGATACGGCAGAAACGTAGTTCAAACATATAAATTGACTTGATTTAGTGTTTTAAGGATTTAAGCAGAATCGTCGCTTTGTATTGCAAAAGACGGTAAAATTGTGATTGCTACTTGTTCTTCCTTTGTACTGTAGTTTATAATTAATTTTACATTTTATTTAATATGAAAATTTTTAAATTTACTTTCTGCTTGTTAATTTTGTTCGAGACTCGTAATACGGTGTTATGCATACAAGGTTAAAAAAAAAAGTAAAATTTAAGTTGTATAGATTATATTTTAATAACTACAAAAATTATGTGGCTTTTTTTTGAAACTACCTTGGACTTTATATTATTTAAAATCAAAGAGTCTGCATTTTGTAAGAAAACTTTTTTTAAAAAAAAAATAAAAAAATTAATACACACATTTTAAGAATTTTGTAGTTTTATAGGTTTCTAAAGCTATAACAATAAAATATTTATATTTATTTCTGAAGCGCAGTAAGTCTTTGAATTTGAAAGACATAGTAAAGTGCGTTTTTTAAATGATTATAGTCAGTACAAAACATAACACATTCAAACGTCAATTGAACTAAATGCCGATGCGTAGAGTGTCATAACTTTAAAAGCAAAATATTAATTGATGAATTAATAAACATTGTATGACAAAGTGAACCCAACTTAGCTTGAATTTAAGTGAACCTGTAATCAAATAAGCAAATTCGCAATGCTTTGTGCCACTGTACTTCATTTGGCACATGAAATTTGCGAATACTTCAAAATTCCACTACTCTATAAAATTTTTCATTTACGTTTCTCTCCATGCGTATTTACACACAAACGAATACATAAAGGAAATGAAAAAATTTCAAGGATTTTCTAATTAACTTTCGTAAAGAGACAGTTAGTGCGCGCGAACGAGCGATTGCATGTGCGAAAAAAAAATTATAAAGAAGAAAAAAAAGATGACTAAGGCGAACGACGGAAAGCATATTTTTCTACGCAGTGTCCAAGCTATTTAATTAAGCGATAATGGCGAAAACTAAAAGTATAAAACGATCGATAAGGTAGAAAATTTATTAAAATTAAAAGCATGGGAGAGTGCAAAGATTTTGCTTTTTGAGCTTACAAATTATCATTTCCCTTAATAGTTTGCTTATAATTCAATTAAACAATAAAATAACGTAATTAACATAAAAAAAATAATTAGACTTAATCGATTACATTTAGTGCAAGATGTGTATTATTATTGGAATCGTCAAAAAAAAATGTTTGAAGGCCTTTAATCGTCAACCATTTTGAAGTTCTGGTGTGGATTTTATGAATAATAATTACAATGGCAATTCGCACTTATATTAAAGTGTCTAGTAACGTATTTTTGTCAAAACAATGCAAAATTTAGGATACGTTTTGTATTTACGTGGCTTGAATCAAAACTGCTAAACTTGAAAAACATTTTTTTGACGATTCAATCTTATCGCAAACTTTGAAACACATTGTTGCTTATAAATTAAAATTTCCTTTTTTAAATCATAATTTCGACTAAATAATGCCGATCAATAATTGTCATTTATTTTAGGCAATTGAGATGCTCGATTAAACTATTAACTTACTTGGGTTAAAATTAGATCATGTATTTTAGTGCATAGAAAATAGTAAATTTTTATTCAATAAAGTGTCTAATCTATAAGCATAAAATATTAACTTTTTAGTCTTTGTTGCAAAAGTAAATAATTTTAATGTGAAATTGTTTTATTTCTCTGAACGCGATTAAGAATAATTTTTTGTCTTTTTTCAAAGTTCTTTAGCCAATCATTATATCATTTAGGGTATAAAATGATAGATTGACTGCAATTAAGCGACAGTTTTATATAAGTGATTGTGGATCTTCTCTCTCTCTCTCTCTCTATTCAATATGAGTTTGACTTGAAATTGTTACTGAAAACCTAATTTTCATAAGAAAAATCACCTTACGTAAAAGTAAAAGAGGCACATAGTTTAGTTTCACGGTGAAGAGTCTTTTTATGCATCGCGATGACTTATTTATTGGATTTCATTTACCGAATAATTGTAGAATACCTTCGACAATAAAGATCAACAGTTTCACGGCTTTAAATTTTCTTCATTCACTAGTGATGATATACTACTATAAAGAAAGTGAAAAAAGGCACAAAGTTACGCGAGAGCAGTGCTATGAAAATTTATCAATTAATTTGGGGCGTAAAGTCACTCGTGTAGTAAGTGTTAGAGAATATCAAAAAGAAAAATTTTTGGTTCACACGTAACTCGGTAAGAATAGTTAAATGAAAGCGATAAGCAAAGAAAAGTATCCGATTACGATGAAAGCGAATAAATGTAAAGCAAGAAGGATTATTATGATGAAAATGCGAGAAAGTATGCGTTTAAGTTAAATTGTGAAAATAGACTGTGGAATGGGTAATGTTGGAAAATGCTGAGATATACAAATTCCTCGACATAGTACAAAGCATTTAACTCTTTTTCAATAGATTATTAGCATGTAAATTGCGTAAAAAAAAGTAAATACAAACAATAGTGCAAGCAATAGGTTTTTGTGTGTGGAATGCCTTCGAATTTTGATAATAAATTGATTTCTTGTACTCGGAAGGTTTTTGATTGTTATCCGTCAACGTCTCAAAAGCATAATTTACTGGTTGCACAAAAAATCAATACTTTTCGTTGAGTCGGAGAACAACAGATGATTTAAATCGACGAGCGAGAAGTGATTATAATTTTGTAAATATTACGAATTTTTTTGTTTTTTTTTTAACGCCAACTAAGCATGTAGGAATGTCAAAATGTCTGTAATCATTTGCTTATTAAAACGAGGACCGATTAACGTTCATAATTTACGCTTTCATAATTCAATAATGTTTTTTTTAAATGAAAACGAAGGAAAAGCAATTGGATTAATTTCATTGAGAAATCACGTGTATTTTTTGTGCAATGCTAAGCAATTTATCGCCAAGTAAATATAAATGTATCGTTTAAATTTCTACGATATTAAATAATAAATGAATTGTAACCATTAATTTTAATTTTAGAGAAGTAATACCTTGTATTTGTTTTCGTGATATTACTTTTTAAATGTGAAATGCATATACTTGTGCACAAGCTCACGTGCATTCGGACGATAAGTATATATATATATATATATATATATATATATATTATTGAGTTCGTATGGATTTACAAGCAGATGTAAGCAAAACGTAAAATAAAATGAATAATAAATTAACGAGTGAAAAAAAAAAATGCAGCTTCGCCGACGACAAAATAAATGAGCTAGAAGTGAAATAGAGGGCAGCGACGATTGAACTTAACGAGTTTTTCTCCCCTCCGACTCTTTGCAGTTGTGTGTATGTGTCATCTAAGATATTTATCGTTGTACAGTCGAAAGGGACGAAGGGACAAAACGATTAAGGGATACGAATGCGAATACTGGCGAGGCGTTTTACATTTTATTATCGATTGCTGACGAATCATTAATGGGAAGCGGGTCGAGTAGGACATATATTCTGTGTGATATCGATAAGGAAGGACTTGCAAAGATTGTTTAAAATTAGAAAGGACAAATAGGGGAGGACAGACAATGTAGGCGCGAGGAATTTTTTAAGGCTCCGCCGAGTATGGACGTTAAGTTTGCGAACGTTTTTCAACACAAATCCCTCCCCTCCTCCCCCCACCCCCAGGCCCCTATCCACGCTGCTTTATGTAATAGCCCATACATAGTGTGTATATATATATATGTATATATATATATATATATGTATGTATATATATATATATATATATGTGTATATATAAATAAAAATTGTGAGAAAAGTCAAAATTATTTTATTTTCATGGTAGACTTGCTTATTATTTCCGATATTTTGCCATTTCATACGAAAGTCCAATGTATTGGCACTAACAATGATTTGTAAAAAGTAAAGGTACGACAAACTTTAATAAAAATATGCGTTAAAAATTCTCAACTATATTTTCAATTATTACATAAAAAGGTTTCAAACATCTTTCAACTATTAACATTATTATGAGGTATTGCCCAACCTGATCTGTGATTAATAAGAACATTTAACCACTTTAAGTTTATTTATTATTCACTTTATAGTCACTGTGTTTTGAAGTCTTATTAATTGCTGTTTGTCACGAAATGTTGCAAGTACAAACTGGCCGGGAAATATTGGAAAAATTTTCTTTTTTTTTGAAGTAGTGATGAGCATAAGTAACGTTAACATTGCAGTTGAATCATTTAATGTCCATTAAAATTGATTTATCATATCTTAATAACATAAAAATTATATTAATCCGCTGTGACTTCACAAAGATTTTTAACATCAATTAATCGTGAACTATTTTTTATGATACCTACAGACAATTTTCAAATTTTAATAATAAATTTTTCATTGTAAAGAGCAATATCGTTAATTAATTGTTCGTGATATCGGCTATACATATTTAATAATATATTTAAAGGATACATATTAGCCATATAAAGCAAGCAATTTAGTAAAATGTTGTTCCAAGAAGAATAATTTAAATTCCAATCAATTACAACAAACTGTACATTGATCTATTATTAATTAGGATAGTTATTCTTCTTGAAATGCAAATGTCCGATTATCTATCTTGTAGACGATGAAAAAATTACTTTTAAAGATTTTGCAAACAAGTATTGAAGCAAATAATTATGAATTGGAGTTTATGGTTATTTATGGTACCATGTCACTGCACACATTCATACATCCACCATTACAAACTAAACTATTTTTAAGAACATACGTAAGCTCGGGTTGAGTTTATGCAACTTGGTAAATCTCGGGAAGCCCCTGCAAATCAAAACTGACATTAATTATTATTTTAATTAAGACTTTCCTGAAATTTGGACTCGAGAAAATTGATAAAATCTATAGTCAATTATCAACTTTTTGATGAAAAATGCAATTTTTCTGACTCAAATTTTTTGCAATGGTAATTAATATGCAAAAGTTTGAATTCAACGTGAAATAGTTCACAGTGTTTAATTTTCTTATAATTTACTAATGATTATATTTAATGAATATTTAAATGACAATAATGTCATTTTTAATTTTTAATGAGATTAATGAAGATTAACATTCATAATTATAAAGTGAGAAGTATAGGCTTAAAAATTATAGGTACAATGTCGCGTTGAGTTGTATAATAAATAAAGAATATTAATTTGATTTACTTACAGTTGATCCAAGCTGCAAAGAAAAACAATCTCTAAAACATTAATAATACAATAAATATAGTAACTAGTAAGAATAATAATTAGTTAAAACTTAAATATTCATCAAAATCAAATGTATATATAGAGAGATTAATTATCATTGGCTAAGTAAATAATAGTTAAATTAGTAGAAAGACAATATTTATTAATATTAAAGAAGTCTTTTATTTTGGTTAAAAATTAATGTAAATTTATAAATTAGTAATTACAAAAATACAAACAGGAAAAAATTTATAAAGTTTTCGAATAAAAACTCGTTGTGTACAATAATTATTTTTCACGAAGAAACCGAATGAATTCGCTTTTCGATACGAGCTATTATTAAATTTTCAATTATTTTCCGATAAAAATCATCACTCATGCATCTTTTACAGACTTTTTGAATCCAACAACTAAACTGATTTTACAAATCTATAAATCGGTCAATTCACAGTAATAGTAGTAGCAATAGTAATAATAATAATAATAATAATAATGATAGTAATAATAATAATAATGATAATGATAATAATAATAATGAAACAATTTTTACAATAGCATCAACAATTTCTTCGTCGGTAAGTAGCTGTGTTCTTCCATTAGATACAAATGATTATCATCGATCATCGCAAAATCACTCCTTCATAAATAAAGCACTTATACTTTGCGTACGAGTATGCCGCACGTACATTTTTAATTTACGTCTGAACCGTACGATTCGTGTATAATAACAAAAGTTTACGTTTATACCAATAATCGCATTATCCGCCTCGCGAATTATAGTAAATCTACTTTATACAGATTAGGAAAAATTTACTAAGAATTGTGACGTTTATAATACGAATGCGATCGTAAATTTCTTTTCATTTCCATTTATATTTGTTTACGAAGTCCCTACGTGTACGTGTTGTGTAACAATCGTAATTATTTTACTATCGCAATAATGTAAGTACTGTGTTCTGAGTTACAACTTACGAATGATCTTGACAAATTCACCGCCTTCCTGTCTCGATAATCGCTTCCCAACTTAATAATCTAGACGATCTTTTCTCTCTCTCGTTTTGATATAGAAGCTCGCGGCGGTGAATCGATCTAGACTCGTTAAAACTGCTATCGATGTGATACTTACTATTTAAATATTTATATATGTATATAAAAAAAAAAATTAAAAAAAATAATAATAATGATAAAAAAAAAGAGAGGAGAAACAAAGAAAGAAAAGAAATTGTATTGCATTTAATAGTAAGGGACGAGGAAAGCTTAATATAATAAATAATTAACTTAACACGCGAAATTTAATGTTAAAATTATTTACCATATAAAAATATATAAAAAGAAAGCTAACATTGAGTTTTCACTGTTCGGAAAATTATAATTGCAAACAATGAAGCACTTTATTATTTGATTCGAAAGTTATGCAGGACTCCAAGTTATTTAAAATGGGATGCACGAATAGGTTTTTTTTTTTTTCTTCTTCTTCAACGCTTTAAAAGATCCAAGTTTCATCGATTTACTACTGTAAATGTCGCAATGATTTTCTCGCGTAAGTAATAATTTGCACTCGGTTTGCCGAGCTAAAAGCCGACTACGCCAAGTCCCTTCCTTACGTCGACGTCAACGATTATCCACCAAGTCTAACCAAACACGAATGGACTCAATTATATTTAAGCACAAGTGTTACAGCCGAGTTAACGGCCTCGGATCGTCGTACTCCCTCTCCCTCGCACCGAGGGACGCCCCCGTTTGATTAATTCCAACTGTCGCCTCGAATCCTCACCAAAATTTTAAGGAAAAGCAAAGGTACGCTCTTCAAGCACAAAATCACCGGCGACTCCTTAATCTTTCACGGCGAATGGAATCGCAACCGAGATTGGAATCGAAGTCAAAATCAGAGTAAGTTACAGCGAAAATGCTGGAAATGCGTACGGAAGCGCATCGAGCCGGACAAGGGCCTCAACGCTCGTCGCCTTAGGTTCGCAAAATCGAAAAGGGAGGAGGTCCAGCCTGCCTCATCATCATGGCGAAGGTGCTCAGGCCCTCCTCGTGATTGTTGTTCTGGCTACCACTGCCACCACTGGTACCTCCGCCGCCGCCGCCGACGCCACCGCCGACGCCACCACCGCCGCCGATGCCACCGCCACCGATGCCACCGCCACCGCCTCCGCCTCCGACACCACCTGCGCCACCGCCTCCTCCGCCACTTTGGGAGTTGCTCGGACTCTTGCTTTTGGCGCTGCTCCCGTGACTCTGGAGGTGCTTCTTCAGATGATCCTTCCTGTAGAAGGCCTTGCCGCACTCGGTGCACACCTGGTTCTTGCTGCCAGAGTGGATGACCATGTGGCGGGCGAGGTGCTCGTTGCGCTTGAAGGCCTTGCAGCAGGTGCTGCACTGGTAGGGCCTGTCCTTGTTGTGGCCCTGCTTGTGCCTGTCGAGGTGCTCCTTGCGCTTGAGGCTCGCCCCGCATATGTCGCATACGTGCGGGCGCTGCTTGTGGTCCTCGAGGTGCTCCTGCAGTGTCTCACGGTCCTCGAAGCGGTACGCGCACTCCGGGCAGTGGTAAATCAGCATGCCTGGAATTATTCAAGGGAGTCTTTATAGTCACTCGTTACTCCTTACTTACAAGTTATTGGCTCCGGTTCTCCTCTCTACTACTCTACCCTCAACCTCTAGTTTGTGATTATGTCTTACTGGATTTATTTATATAGAAATACATATTTCAGATGAAAGTTATCAAGGTTTTTTTTATCCGCAATAGTAAGATAATTAAGACAAGTAAGATAGTTGGCTAGCTACGATTGATTTTCTTGTTAATGAGACGTACAACGTGTCAGTAGTTTGAAAAGTAAAAATGAAAGTACTCTAATCGATCAGCCTTACTTTAATAATTCATTTGGTAGTGCATTTGTGCGTTAATATTCATATCGAGTTCTTTCATATATTTACATAAACTGTTACGTGTGCTTGGTAAACGAAGAAAGATTGGGTACTCTAATTTTACACTGCTACAAGAAATAGCGCTGATTATAATTTACATTTGTAAGTGACTAATTATAAGCAATTAAGGTTTACGAATCGAAAGATGGATATAAAGTATGATAATAATAACCATTGATTCGCTGTGGTTCTAGATCATATTCAATCTTTGGTCGAACATCTTGACAGTTGTGTATGGAAGAGTTATTGCTATTATCCTCGTATTTGCAAACATACGGCAAGCCAAGAGTGTTGGAGCAGCGAGCCAAGTATTCCGAGGTTAGTCGGAAGTCTATCTGCAGAGGGTCGGTCATTGTAGCGGCGTCGACTTTCTGAATAGTTTGAGTGCTCGACGTTTGCTGAGAAGAGGTCGAGCACATTTCTTTGTTATTGCAATGATTTTCATTTCTGTTCTCATCTGTTCGTTGAATCGATTGAATGACATGATGGCTGGCGTACGGATAAGGATTTATACCCTGCGAATGATGTAAATCGGATGGATATTTCACGTTTCTAGGATCAAAAGCCATTTTTGTTGTCATATCTCCCTTGGCTTTATTCAAAATTAAATCTCAGCATCTGCAAACAGAAACATAAACAAAATTATATAATTTTTTTTTTTTTTGCTATTATCATTCAATTTAATGACTCACTCTCTCGGTTACAATGTCATTAAAGCTATTCAAACGATATGAGATATATGTTGGTGGTAGTACGGTCGGACAAACTAATGAATATCTTTTCATATTAAAAACCATCTTATCCTCATTATGTACGGGCAATCAATTCGTGTATTCTTAATGTGCTGCTGTACAATAATAAAATGTAAAATCTTTGTCAAAATAGGTGCACTGCAATTATTTATATCTCAAAGCGATGATTCAAAATACGTAGAACGCACGAGCGTATTTAATGGTGGATAAACTAAATTATTGAAATAATGTGCAAAAAGTTGGGTACGCGTGAGCTCGTGAGTGTGTGTGCGTGAGTGCGTGAGTGCGCGCGGGCGCGCGTGCGCGCACGCGTACGTAACTGTAATGAAATAGATTGCAAGTCAACAGATTATCTGTGCCGTATATATATTTTGGTACAATTTTGTCGGCGATTGGTTAATAAATTGCTATACACTGCAACAAAGTGAAGAAAAAAAAAACTCGACGCCACACCGAATTAACAATTTCAATATAAATCATCGACTTTGCATTCGCACGACTAATCTCCGCGAAAGGAGTGATAATTATAAAAAAAAAAAAATAAAGGAGAAAAAAAACCAGAAACAAAAAACATTTGGCACGTAAAATTATGTAACATAAAACATTGCTAACTAGCTTTTCAAAAAATGGAAGTATTATGCCTGGTATCGTAGCCTATCACCTGGCGATGCTACTCTCCGGAGAAAAATTCCCATTAAACGCTCTCGAGCACTGTAAAGGCCAGCGGCCGTACGTTCTCCCCGCGGATTTTAGAAAGGCGATGAAAATCACGAGGACAAGAATAGAAGTTATGGGCGGCCATGCAGTCTCGTAAAAGGGTCAAAGTGAAAATTCGCGACGATCAATGGACGCGCGAGAAGAAGAGAGGAAGAGAAAAAGTCCCGCGAGACTTGTGTCGTGTCGGCCTCTGTTCTTCTTC